>JASANB010007193.1:0-13047 GCA_030248155.1 Sabatieria punctata
GGTTAGGTAATAAGAGCAGCTAAGCTTCAATGGATCCCTAAGGTAATACGTCGCCTTCCTAAAATACGTATTCTGCTTGTTCTTTTGCATTTTTTATGTTCGCTATCTTCGTCGTTTATTTTTTTCCTCCGAAAAAAACAATGGCGGAAAATAGGGCGGCTGTTCTTAATTTCACGAAGACCGGCCCCCAGCGTGTTTGATACTGTAGCTCATGTTTTGTCAATTTGAAATGGATTTGGATTCAAACGGAGCTGTTTTCAGAGATTACAAGCTTAAGTAGAATACGCTTTACATATTCAGATTTAGTGACTACAAATTGACTACAAAATACCTTTTGAATTTGTGAATTAGTAGTCAGCAATTTCTGGAATCTATTTGGTCATATCATGCACATTAACCATTTAGAAACGGAAATGGTGCAATTTTATCTGTGGGTTTTTGTTAACTGAGCTTTTTCACTGGTTTGGACCAGGGATGGATATTTTTCCGAAAAAACCTCGGCCTGTTTTATTCCAGTTTTTCTCCGGTTTTTTTCCGGTTTTTTCCGAAATCGCGGAAAAAACCTCCAGCTCAAGTTCTCGGTATCCAGGCCAGGTTTTATGATTCTAACGCTTTCTAGGGCCTTCCTCAGTTCTCTTAGACCAGAAATACACGTCTTACATAGATATAAATCACGAAACAGGCATGAAACAGTGCCTGACAGGCTCCATCAATCATCTATGTGCAAATTTTCTTGCAGCAGTTTGCATTTTTGTTTTATCATGCCAAATTTGGTCTTTTCTGTTGTTTTCCTAACAGTTTTGAGTCAGTTTGGCCTATTATACATAGCAAAAGTCCATTTTTTAACTGAAAAATGACATAAATTAGCTATTTTTAGCTTGAGTTTTTTCCGCGATTTATGTTTTTTCCGACCCTTAGGAAAAAAACCGGTTTTTTTCGGCAAAAAACAAAGGAAAAAACACACCTCACATCCCCGGTTTGGACAACTTTTTTTGCCATTCAAAAGCAGTTTTCTGTTTTGTTTTGAAATATTTATTCAATTTCAACAAAGTTTGTAAAAAAGCAAAGTATTTGTTTCTTTTTGGTAAGCAAAATATAGACTTTAATAGTTGGTAGAATATTAACCAAAATACGTATTTTGAGAGTGTAAACAAAAAACCGTGTATTCTGAACCTAATCCTAAATTTAAAACTTCCGTAGATTAAGATGCATTTTGCGAGAAAGTCAGCTTTGAGGGGGCAAGCAGGGCCATCTCACGGATCTGGCTGATATTTATATCTATTAAAATAGAGCATAGTCGAAGACCAACGGTGCATGCCCGGCCACCAGCAACCCCCTAGAACCGGAGCTACACCCCCTCAAAGTTGGGTCGGCAGCAATTTTCGGGCTCATTTTAATAGCTCTGACACCCTCCATTCAAACGATCACCCTTCATTCATTTCTTAAGCTAGGATCCCGACTCGCATATGGTTTTGTAGCTGGTCCAATGGCCTTTCATTTTCTGGTACTCCCGTTTCCAGATCATAGCTGGTTACCGAGATATTCGCCGAAAACTGCGAAATTTCCACAAAATGCCACTCCGTTTTTTTTCGAAAAATCTTTATAACTTTTTGTGCAAAGGCCCTGCCAAGCTAATGTCTTAACAAAAGTTAGGCATGAGTTGGCCAAACAAAATGAGCGCCCCAAAGTGTGCGGTTAGGGGGGGGAGGGGGGGGTGTTTTGGCCTCTCAAAGGTGCTCGAAAAAAATTTTTTTCTGCAAAGCTTAGTTGTTATCATACTGTTATGTGCAGTTTTGTGTGCTGAGTTCGAAAATGCATTTAGTTTAGCTAGATTCGCTCTGGATCGGGAGAAATTGGCGTCCAAAGTTGAGACCAACCCTTTTTCTTGACTGGCACTACTCGCTAGTATGACCGTTAACTGCGGTGCAATGCAGTTTTTCTTATGTAGTTTTTTTACTGCTGATTCCGAAAATAACTTTATTTTTGCTCTACGTTGCCTACTTTTGAAGATATCGGCATTTTTATGATTTGGGAAGAAAACGGCTGCACTTGCTATAACATGCTCGGTTGAAAGGTGACTCAATTCAGTCGCATCTAGGGTACAGAGCCATAAAAATTTATATTACCTAATCCAGTTTTTACCGCTGATTACGAAAATGACATCTGTTTTTCAATCTGACTGCTCCTGAGCTACTTATGTAACTTTTATGCCCTGGTACTCAGACATTAAGTTATCTGTCAAATCTGAGGACAACATGGTATCTATCTGGTGCAGGTTTCCCCGCTGATTCAGAATATCACCATATTTTTGCGCTACGGCCACTCTGTCGCAAGTTATGGACCTCCAAAGTTTCATTAAGAAACATGCCGTGAGAAGCCGTAATCCTAAAATAATTGTTCAGCATTCAAGCATTTCTGAAGGGAACCTTTTGTCAGTCAATAGTGTACCCGACCTATTTTGACCCGCTGAGTTCAAAAATGGCGTTTGTTTTAATCTATAGTTACTCCTTTTGGAGATATATGAATATTAATGCAAATTTTGTTTGATCAGTAATATCTCAAAATTGAACAGCAGTCGAGAAAAACAAAGGCC
Source organism: Sabatieria punctata (assembly GCA_030248155.1). Taxonomy (NCBI): domain Eukaryota; kingdom Metazoa; phylum Nematoda; class Chromadorea; order Araeolaimida; family Comesomatidae; genus Sabatieria; species Sabatieria punctata. The sequence continues at coordinate 2,594 of JASANB010007193.1, forward strand.
ATTTTTTAACTCAGCGGGTCAAAATAGGTTGGGTACACTATTGACTGACAAAAGGTTCCCTTCAGAAATGCATGAATGCTGAACATTTATTTAGGATTACGGCTTCTCATGGCATGTTTCTTACTGAAACTTCGGAGGTCCATAACTTGCGACCGAGTGGCCATAGCGCAAAAATATGATGATATTCTGAGTCAGCGGAAAAAACTGCACCAGATAGATACCATCTTACATCCAGATTTGACAGATAACTTATTGTCTGAGTACCAGGGCACAAAAGTTACATAAGTAGCTCAGGAGCAGTCAGATTGAAAAACAGATGTCATTTTCGTAATCAGCGGTAAAAACTGGATTAGGTAATATAAATTTTTATGGCTCTGTACCCTAGATGCGACTGAATTGAGTCACCTTTCAACCGAGCATGTTATAGCAAGTGCAGCCGTTTTCTTCCCAAATCATAAAAATGCCGATATCTTCAAAAGTAGGCAACGTAGAGCAAAAATAAAGTTATTTTCGGAATCAGCAGCAAAAACTACATAAGAAAAACTGCACTGCACCGCGGTTAATGGTCATACTAGCGAGTAGTGCCAGTCAAGAAATAGGGTTGGTCTCAACTTTGGACGCCAATTTCTCCCGATCCAGAGCGAATCTAGCTAAACTGAATGCATTTGCGAACTCAGCACACAAAACTGCATATAACAGTTTGCTAACCACTGAGCTTTGCAGAAAAAAATTTTTTTCGAGCACCTTTGAGAGGCCAAAACACCCCCCCCTCCCCCCTAACCGCACACTTTGGGGCGCTCATTTTGTTTGGCCAACTCATGCCTAACTTTTGTTAAGACATTAGCTTGGCAGGGCCTTTGCACAAAAAGTTATAAAGATTTTTCGAAAAAAACGGAGTGGCATTTTGTGGAAATTTCGCAGTTTTCGGCGAATTTCTCGGTAACCAGCTATGATCTGGAAACGGGAGTACCAGAAAATGAAAGGCCATTGGACCAGCTACAAAACCATATGCGAGTCGGGATCCTAGCTTAAGAAACGAATGAAGGGTGATCGTTTGAATGGAGGGTGTCAGAGCTATTAAAATGAGCCCGAAAATTGCTGCCGACCCAACTTTGATGGGGTGTAGCTCCGGTTCTAGGGGGTTGCTGGTGGCCGGGCATGCACCGTTGGCCTTCGACTGTGCTCTATTTTAATAGATATTAATATCAGCCAGATCCGTGTGATGGCCCTGCTTGCCCCCTCTCTTCGGCACCAAAGCTGACTTTCTCGCAAAATGCATCTTAAATAACACGCATTCTTGGCGTCACACCTATCAGAAAATAGATGTTCTCTTTAATAATTTCACCACTCCCTTGCCTTTTTTACTTTTTTAGACTACTGTTATTTTAATACATTAATATTAAATAAAACTATTATTAATAGTGCCATTTTAATAGTATTACATCTATATTAATATTAAAATAGAGGGCCTACTATTATATTAAATTAAATTAAAAATACAAAGAGGGGCTGAATATTAAAATTTATTTTTAATAGTATTTTAATAGCATTTTAATAGTTTGACCTTGTTTGACAATGAAGGGGTTACCTACAATACTAGAATTTAAATCAGAATTTTACCTCAGAAAATGATAAAAATTGAAGGTGTCTGACAGCCCTCTGAACCTCGAATCTTGGAAACAGTGGAACTTTTCTCTGTAATAGGCATGAATGACAAAGGGACCTTAATCTAACCTATGTACTTTTCCTGTCAAAATGTCTCTATAACTATGCATCCATATTTTCTTTCAAACTTTAATGCCTAGGTTCGAATGCAATTTCGAATATCTTAACAGGTCATCTGCGGAAGGGGGATCTGAGCCCTGGCGCCGGCCGGTGGGTCTGAGCCCAAATTTTGGGAGGGGGTTGGGCACTAAAAAACGCTCAAAAATCGTAAAAAAATTGCAATCTTTCGTCAAGAACCGCTAATTTGGGCTGAAATAAAGCTAAAAAGTGCTGTTTTACAGGCGATTTTGGCAACTTCTGTGTCTGAAATTGCAGAAAATCGCAAAAATTTGCTCAAAAAATTACTTGCCAGAAAAATCGGAATGAGGTCGGAAAAGTCGTCTCGAGGGAGGGGTCCCCATCCGACTGGCCTAACTGAAGTGGGGGGCAGACCCCCAGACTCCTCTGTTACATGTATGCTTAAAACCATGTTCAGACAAAGTCATTTTAAAAAGAATGGTCATGAATTTACAGAGAAAAATGCTTCTAAGTTGGATCTCTGATTAAATTTTCAACTTACACTAGCAATTTCAAGTCAACGATGTTGTTTCACCAATTCGCTAAAGTGTGTCCAAAACATTTTAAGTTCATTTTAGAATCTACTATTAAAATGCTATTAAAATACTATTAAAATTGTTATTTAATAGTATTAATATTAAATCTAAATTAAAACTAACAGGGGACTATTATATTAATATTAAATTAAAATTAAAATCGGCTAGTTCTATTATATTAATATTAAATTAAAATTAAATTTCACTATTAAAATAACAGTATTTTAGACTCTCAACCTTCTTGTTTTACCTTAAAAACCTGAAATTTTGGCGATTTTATTTAAAATTTTGCTGACTACAAATTGACTACTAACTATGACTACATCCGATCCGATCCGATCTGGCGGAGGGGTCGTACAATGTACAGTACGGCCCTACGATCAGACCTGCACAGTCCATTTCGTTACCCCTTATATCGTCATCTCGGACGTTTGCCCTTCTTTCACTGCCAAGCCACTCAAGCCATGCTGTTGGGCGCGATTCCCGGCCAATCCCCCCCCACCCGGCGCTGCCGTGGCGGGTTACTGTAATATTGTTGCATGTGAAATAACACAAAGCGCGCGAAGTTTAAACGACTTCACAGAGAAGTGGTAGTATGTAAAAGCACTAAAACAGAACAGCTTAAATCTCCAAGTAGTTGCAATTTTTATAAATACCGATACCCGGTATGCCAATTATTTTCAGAATACCTGCCTGCAAGTGCAAACATCCCTCCCCTTTGCTGTTATCAGGTATCAACGGCAGCTCCACTTCGGTTCCCATTTACGTATTTACCGTCACCGACTTTTGGAGGCCTGGGTTGGGTCTGGGCCTGACAATTTTCCAAATATAAAAGTACCCCTAGAGACGCATCAGTATAGGCACGCTCTGGAGAGCCTGTTTTCCAAACATAAAAGTACCCCTAGGGGACGCATCGGTGTAGGAAATCTCCGGAGGGCCTGTTTTAAAAACGCAAAAATACCCCTAGGGGACGCATCGGTATAGGAACGCTCCGGAGGGCCTGTTTTAAAAACATAAAAGTACCCCTAGGGGACGCATCGGTATAGGAACGCTCCAGAGGCCCTGTTTTAAAAACATAAAAATACCCCTAGGGGACGCATCGGTGTAGGAACGCTCCAGAGGCCCTGTTTTAAAAACATAAAAATACCCCTAGGGGACGCATCGGTGTAGGAACGCTCCAGAGGCCCTGTTTTAAAAACACAAAAATACCCCTAGGGGACGCATCGGTGTAGGAACGCTCCAGAGGCCCTGTTTTAAAAACATAAAAATACCCCTAGGGGACACATCGGTGTAGGAACGCTCCAGAGGCCCTGTTTTAAAAACATAAAAATACCCCTAGGGGACGCATCGGAATAGGAGCGCTCCAGAGGCCCTGTTTTAAAAGCATAAAAATACCCCTAGTGGACGCATTGGTATAGAAACGCTCCGGAGGCCCTGTTTTAAAAACATAAAAATACCCCCAGATGGACGCATCAGTATAGGCACGCTCCGGAGAGCCTGTTTTAGAAACATAAAAGAACTCCTAGAGACGCATTTTCCAAATATAAAATCATTTCTGACCTCTCAAAAACCTCAGCGGAGGGGAAGAAAAATATATTTTCACACCAAACATAGAGCATATAGCGCATACCGTAATCCGGCCGCGGCAGCGCCGGGTGGGGGGGGAATGGGCCTCCTCCCGTTGGGCGCCAGGTACTAAGAGAGTGCCTGGCGTGGTGACGTCATGGTGCTGACAGCTCCCAGCGGCCGCCCGGCCGAGGAGGAGTAAACCGGTATAGGCCGTAATGCTGGTTTCTCAGACGGCTCCTGACGTCGTTGATCTTCCCTCCAACGCGGCATGCTTTTAGGAGCGGCTTTCGGTGCAACGGCAGATCCAGTTGGTTCCCATTTTACCTACTCACTGTAACCAGTTTTCGGTGGCCTGGGTGGAGCGTTGTGCCGACGACCAACTCTTTGCAGCAAGAAACTTGCCACGCCGAGAGGATGAACCACTACAACCACTAGGGATGCAGCGGCCGCCGTGACTCAGAGGCAGCGAGCTACCCACTGAGCCACTGACGCGGCCTATGACTACATATTGAAAATCGAGATTTTTGAGACTACTAACTAAGACTACAAATTATTTTTGGCGATTTTTAGAGCCTACTAACTATGACTACAATTTAAAATTTGCAAAAGAAAATAGGTCTAGTTGCACTACTGTATGTATGTACATTCATGCATAAATGTAAGAGGCCCGGACCTGAGGAGGGTGGTGGTTGAGATACATTGTAGGGTGCATTTTGCCTGTCAGTTTGTCTGGGGTTTCGCCAATGAAGGTGGTGCAAGATTTTAAGAAGCTTTTAAAAACGTCTGAATGCGCCTTTAAAGCATTTTAACTAATAGCACTAAAACATCAGTTTGTAAGTGAAATTGTGTTCAACAGCAAAAAATGCAAGCTCAACAATGACAAAATAACCTTCCACAATCACCCAGTTTGTTAGTATTGGAGCCGCATCTGCAGTGTACTTGTGTTTTCGGGTCTGGGTTCCTACGTAGCTGTCTCTGGAGATAGGAGCTTGGCTATTCTATAGCTAGGTGGTAACCCCTAGCACTTGAGCATATGAAGGCAACTTCATATTCCAAAGCAGTAAGCAGTTTGGTTTTAGTGTTTCCGAGTAAATTTATTTTGAAATTAAATAACTATTAAATTGCTTGCTCAGCCTTCAGATGAAAATAACTTGCTATTAATTTGCTTGGTACCCAAATTCTGAAATTTAATTTGATACAAATTTGTTATTTGATATGAATTAAATATAAATTTGCTAAAATCAATACTCAATTGTTGAGGAAACAGCTCAAAACCTGGGTCGTGTCAGTCCAAAATGAGTTGACCTTTCTTTACATGGCGACAAATGCTCTACAAATTAGCATTTAATGAGTTGATATCTTTGCTATAAGCATGAACAAGAACATCTTTTGACTGAACTTGGTGTTTTGTAACCATACTTTGGTTAGTGAAGCTGCCGAACCACACAAATTTATATCAAATTCATATCAAATTTATATCAAATTTTTAGGCCAATTTTACGAAATTTAATATAATTTTAATTTGTTTGACAGTCATCGCGAGAAATTTAATTTGTTATTAAATTGCTATTTACTAGGTGATTTTGGCCAAAACAATTTAATTTTGTTATTTAATTTTAATTTGATCGGAAACACTATTTGGTTTCCGGTCACAAAAGCGGGCACTTCCTGTTCAACGGTGAGAACGACAAAAGCGGAGCAATTGAAGAAAAAGGTAAAGAACTGCGTCACAAAGCGTTTTATTCAAGCGACAGTCGGTCTATTAGAAGAGGAGACAGTGGGCGGCCGTAAAACGTCACTCCTCTCACTCAATTTCAGTAGGAACGGCGGCCTGCTCTCAGGTCTCCACTTTAATATGAATCTAACCCTTCTCCTCTTAGCCAACTGTTTCGCACTGTGTTTTTGTTGCGCCAAGAATCCTGGAGAAGTTACTATTCCTGGAGGAGGAGGAGCAGAGGGAGGAATCGCTGATCTGGTGGGAGGAGGAGGAGGGGTTGGGGATCTCCTTGGAGGAGGAGGGGATAAAAAGGAGGGCTCGAGCTCTAGTAGTGAGGAGAAGGACAATCCGCTGGGCGGTCTGAGTTTGCCTGGAATTGGAAAGAAGAAGAAATGTTTTCATGCCGGTAATTTGATCAACACTAGGACAGGTGTGTAAATAAATCTATGCCTACTTTTTTACATGTATATGTGTATATATGCAAATGCAAAGTGGTTTGTATATGTATGTATATATACGTACGTCCGTATACAAACAGAACTATAATATTGCATATTTTTTGTGTATTTGTATATCACTAAAAATGTAAATATTGCATAAAAAATTAATTTTCATCAGAGAAGAAAGTTTTTTTTCATAACTGTGTGCTTTTGGGATGATTAGATTTGGAGAAGAATTAAAAAGAATGTAAAAAGCATAAAATGATGAAGGCGATGATGTGGAAAACAAGTTAGTTATGTACGGTAGGAAAGCAGCCAAAATACGCTAAATTTACCAAATTTGTTACTCTAAAATACACAAACAAGAAAATATACAAACCATTTGTATATTATCAAGACTGTTTGTGTACGCATATTAAACATCGTTTGTATGTGTATCCAAAACATTTGCATATTTCTACAAATATACAGTAAAAGATAAAAAAATGTCCCATCGCTTTTTCGGCCTTCACTCAAACGTTTCGTTCTCAGTCACTTCTTTACCGATTTGGCTCAAATTTTCAGCAAAAATTAACAACATGGTTGGCTAAATATTCTGCAAGTTTAGTGCCAAAATTCCAACTGATACTGGTTTTATGACCCGAAAACTAGGAATGAGGGTGGTTCACGCAAATTTATTTTTTTCGGTAATACAAGGAGTACAGGCCTGAAACTTGCAGGAACGATTGGTGTTGCTATTGGGCATAACATACTAAGCGGGCAGCCCTGTAGCTCAAAGGGCACTAAAATTGGGGAATTTCAAAAACATGACTAAATCTGACTTTTCTTTGTAAAACCGGCAAAATGACGATTCTAAAGATTTTCGATTTTCAAAAAACGCTGAGCTCAAAAAAAAGTGCCCTTTGAGCTACAGGGCTGCCCGCTTAGTATGTTATGACCAATAGCAGCACCAATCATTCCTGCAAGTTTCAGGTGTGTACTCCTTGTATTACCGAAAAAAAATAAATTTCCGTGAACCACCCTCATTCCTAGTTTTCGGGTCATAAAACTAGCATGAGTCGGAATTTTGGCACTAAACTCGCAGAATATTTAGCCAACCATGTTGTTAATTTTTTGCTGAAAATTTGAGCCAAATTGGTAAAGAAGTGACTGAGAACGAAACGTTTGAGTGAAGGCCGAAAAAGCGATGGGACATTTTTTTATCTATTCTGTATATGCATATGTATGTTTGGATATACAAACCCACACTACAAGGTGTGCCTCTTTGATTTGTAGCAATTTTTTTACAGTGAGGACATTTTTGTAAACTTTTAGGTTTTGTGCAAGCGGCAGCTTTGTCGGTCGGTGACAAAGTTTTGTCAGATTCGGGAGAAACGGAAATTATTCTGGCTGAACACCTTGCTCAAATGGAAACTAACTTCGTTCGAATATCCACATCAACAAATGCTACTGTAGGTTATATTTCGTTTGTACTTTATTTTTGTTAATACATACTCTATATTAAGACACAGTTACTACATAAGCAAACTTGCTTAATTTTTAAGAATCATTTCTTTTGGCAGAGTTTATCAATCAGAAAATTCCCATAAATTGTTTTGCACTTCAGTAGCATCTTATCTTGGCATAAAAATTATATTTTCAGCTCACTCTAACCAACGAACACTTGATATTTCTCAAAAGCCATAATAGTAGTGACCGTTTCCGATTGGTTCCGGCAGATGGCGCTAGTGTCGGCGACTGCTTGCCAACGATTGGTCTGTCGACTTCCTGCCAGCCAATCACCGCCGTTCGTCGATTCTCCGCCCGAGGCGTCCATCGGCTTATCACCAAATCAGGAACTGTTCTTGTGGCGAATATTACAGTATCCTGCTATGACCGCCACGAACTTTCTTCTGATTTCCGAATTGTGACGGAAGAAAAAAGAAGTCTACTAAGAATAGCCCTGGTTGCAAAAAGTTGAACAGTAAACACTTTTGACATCTCGTTTTCAATTATGATTTATTCGATTACAATGGTCCAATTCATGTAGGTAGGTAGTTTCCGGCGGTCTTAAACTACTGAAACCAATAAAATGACAAGTTTGTTGTTCGTTGCTCTGGTCACTGTTACCATATTCTATACCAAAATGAAGCTTATAAAAAGCGCTACAAAGTTATGAAATAAAAAAGCGCCTCTAGGGGGGTTCCAGCCGAGTTATGGTCCGCCAAAGAGGTCGAAAAAAATTTTTTTCTTCTAAAACAAAATTGGACTGCAGATTCTTAAAGTACTCCAAAAGTTACGCATCACCCCAATTTTTTATCTTCAAACTCCAGCTGCTAGGTTAAAAATTCGAGTTTGAAATTTTGGTCTCGTAGTTAAGCTGGCCGATTTTCAGAAGGCTGTATCTCGGGATTGGAGCGTGAAATCCACTAATCATTTGGGGCCGAAAGACAACTCATAAGTATGTATTAGTGTACCAACTTACAGCTGTCTAGCCGAAAGTTTCAATTTTGGGGTCTAAATAGAGCAAAGGGCCAAGACTCGATCGGTTCAGAGAGACTGACTAATGTAGCACGACTGTGTCCACAGCGTGCGCGCAATAAAAATCACATAAACACGTCAAAGTTTGGGTCATAAACTTCGTTGGAGCAAAATGGCTCTCAAAAAATCAACGGTACATTACAGTATGTAGATAGATGCACAGATATAATTGGACAAAAATAGAAAATCATTTCTTAAGAGGGCTCCTTCAATACTTTCGCCAATGTGTATACGATGTACTGCGTGCGTGCATTGAGTTGAGTGACCTAAAAAAAGCCTTAGTCTAACAGTTTTTGACTGTCAAGATAATTTGGAGTGCGCGCCAGACTCGCAAAGACTGGGCCGTTACGTAAAAACCGGTCCCTTACGGAATGTCCGTCTTGGCCATCAACCATTTTCAACCGGCGCACCAAATGCACTTATTTGGCGCGTTGTGTCTACTTTTTTGCGTTAATTATTGCCACGGATGCGCTAAAAATCCAGGCTCGCCGACCATTCCTGGAGGGGATGGCGGAGGATTGCTGAATGAAGACGATCTGCTCAATCTGCCCAGAATTATACGTGTGACCCAGAGGAAGAAGAAGTGCTTTTATGGAGAGACTCTGATCAACACTCGATTGGGTAGGTGCTCACGCTCATTGGTCACTGGTCAGTGGCAGTCTTACTGATCTCTAGCTCATAGTGGGGCTGAGATTAGCCAAACGTTTCTACTACTACAGCAAAGCGGTGCTTTTCTTCACTGATTTATTGATTTATTATTTGACCACTTCATTTTTTGTTTCGCTTTTGTTGGTGGTACTGTTTGCCTATCCTCATCCTTTGTATATTTGTTTCTTTGTTTTATTTGTTTGTTCATTATGCTTGTTTTTTGTTGGTCGGTTAATTCGTTTGGTCGGTCGGTCGGTCGGTCGGTCGGTCGGTCGGTCGGTCGGTCGGTCGGTCGGTCGGTCGGTTCGTTCTTTGTTCATTCATTCATTCATTCGTTTGTTCATTTGTTCGTTCGTTTGTTTGTTCGTTCGTTCGTTTGTTTGTTCGTTTGTTTGTTTGTTTGTTCGTTCTTTGTTTGTTCATTCATTCATTCATTCATTCATTCATTCATTCATTCATTCATTCATTCATTCATTCATTCATTCATTCATTCATTCATTCATTCATTCATTCATTCATTCATTTCTTCGTTTGTTCATTCATTCATTTCTTCGTTCATTCGTTTGTTCATTCATTCGTTCGTTCATCCGTTCGTTGGTTCGTTTGTTGGTTCGTTCATTGGTTTGTTTGTTTGTTTGTTGGTTTGTTCGTTTGTTCGTTCGTTCATCCATTCGTTCGGTCATTGTTTGTTTGTTTGTTCGTTCATTCATTTGTTCGTTCGTTCGTTCGTTCGTTCGTTCGTTCGTTCGTTCGTTCGTTCGTTCTTTCGTTTGTTTGTTTGTTTGTTTGTTTGTTTGTTTGTTTGTTTGTTTGTTTGTTTGTTTGTTTGTTTGTTCATTCATTCATTCATTCATTCATTCATTCATTCATTCATTCATTCATTCATTCATTCATTCATTCATTTTGTTTGTCTGTTGGCTAGTTTGCTCATTTTGATCGATTCTTTTGTTTGTTCATTTGCCAAAGCAAAATTTAAACATGTGTTCAATACCTTAGACAGACTTGCTTAAAAATTTACTGTATATTACTTTTAAATAGACGAATTTCTTTCATTACAGGTCTAGTAAAAGCGTCACAGATCGAACCTGGTTCAATCGTTTTATCCGAAAATGTTCCCACCAAAATAATCAAATCAGAAGCCTACCCAAATCGGTTTTCGAACTTCATGCGAATTTCTACAACTTCTGGTGAAGTAAGCTTCTAAGTGATAAGCTAACAGGTTTCTAAATGTCTTTCTTCTAG
>JASANB010007194.1:0-86998 GCA_030248155.1 Sabatieria punctata
TTACTTACTTACTTTTATCAAAAATTCTTCACTCTAAACATTATAATTCACACAAACATGCGCAAAAAGACATCTGACAAGCCGCCTTTGTACACCACACAAATTTAGCTCAACCCGCAATTCCATCGAAACCCATTCTAAACAGCATTTTTCAAAAACCTATACATCCAACACATACATATTTTTTTGCAGCGACGCTAAAACATTGTCTGGGAAGTAAACTTTTTCTACTTTCTTCTTCTTAAAATTTACGTTGCCCAAAGCCAAAATACAATTAGTTTCTCCAAATTACAAACGCTTATCCCAAGCAAACTACACGGAAATTGCATAAAGAAATAAAACTGAATACTTACCATCCATAGTCAAACAGGAATCGATGGCTTCCTGCAGACTTTTAAATGCGCCAAGCTGACGGCCGTGAAAATCTGAACTGTGCTTCAAGCGACCCAACATCAGTTTCAAATTTCTATCACGGCGTTCTCTCCGCTCACCAATCACTTTCAGAAATCGTCTGGAAGAGCTGACCAGCGACTCAGCCATAATACAACGAGTTCGACAGACAGCTGCAGTAGCATCACGACCGGGTCCAGCACCAACCACAAAATGACCACGGTCATGGCATTTCGCGTCCATATCGCTTAGCACTTGGCTTAACAGAGCTTTCAAATCAGCAGCCTCCATAAATCGCCATCCGTTCGAAAGGCGACAAAGCAGTTCTCGCACAAACGCAGAAGCAAACACAGTCCAAGAAAAACTGTTCATTCTGAACACAGACTCCTTGACAGCACGCTCCAGCCAAGCAAAGTCAAAGTCCGCCACCAAATACGTCTTCAAACGGTCGAGCCAGACGCCTTCTAGCCAGTAACGTGCAGCAGGCTTGTCCTCCTCAACGCACAAATCAATTCCGTCAGCAAATATTCCAGTTTGCTTCAAGATGTCCCAGACGAACTCGTCACTGCGAACAGCAATCAAGACCACAACATCCGGTTTGCGCAAAGCCTTGCTCAGAGCAAACTTCAGAACACTCGAACACTCTCGACCTGAATATCCGTATTTCATAAATAACAAGTTATACTTCAACATAAATATACTGAACTTACAATGCACATCTTGACAGCCACCACAATGATCCGTAATCAACAGCACTCTGCTGGAACCGTCTTGCCTAAACCAAATATTCCATAGTCATGTTATACCATCGAAGTAATAAAAAAATTACAGAGAAGAAGAAATGTCTGCGAAGTCAGCAGCCATTCGAACACCACCTACTCCAGTGGCAACATGTCGAGAAACATTGAACATAGCGCTGGTCAGTGACAGAGAACTTCCAATCAAACTCTTAGCACTTTGCAATATACGTTCGCATTCAAGATTGACCGGCATATGCATAACCAGCACCTAAACATTAAAATTACGTACAACCATGCTGCCTACGTAAGGGTACCATATAAAGTACTGGTGTCTTATAACCATATCTGCTCCATACGTGAGCCGCAAAAATCCGGAGGGACGGTCTGCAGAATTCCGGGGGGACGGGCGGTCTCCAAAAAAGGCCAAAAAACGCCTATTTTGCCTTAAATAAGCGAAAATTTTCTCCCCCCGCGAGGGGGGACGGGGAGGGGCGTACAATCTCTCTGGTTCGTTAGAGATACCTTAACTGTTCGTTAATCTGAACTAAAAGATTCATCGCATTCGTTACACTAACCGTTCCCTTCGTCAGGTTTGTTAATTAATCAGAACTATGGAATACACCACGTCATTTGTACTGTACTCTATATGGTACCAGCACAGAGACTGCACATGAAGGTACTATACACAATACATATGCCTTATATGGTACTGGTACCTTACATGGCGTTAAGTACCTAACTCTGTGCCAAATCCCTACAAAAGAATCACAAAAAAACACACCCTAGGACAATTCCTCATCCGTTCAGGAGAATGAAACAAATTCTTCAGTCGGCGACACAACCAGTCAACAGCAAATTCGTAGCCAACCAACGTCCCTTCAATCTAAAGCAAGCTTTTCTCAATAGCATTAATCAATAAAATCAAAAGAACGTAACTACCTTTCTAAAATCAGAATACATTTGCGAAAACTCCTCTCCGTCCTTAAACTGCAACTGCTCTTTGCGTCGCACACGCTTCATACGACAGCGCTTCAGTTGATGCGTGTATTCCGTATTACGACGCTTCGCATGTGACCTCTGACCAAAGAAGATAGTCTTCTTCAAATCTGACTTGAAGGAACCGCCGACACGACCAGCACCAGACTCTAAAACAAACCATCCCATCAACTGTCTATAAGATTACGCGTTTTCGTCTTACGTACGTATATCGATAAACCTGTCAAAAATCCAGTGAAAATTACCAAACCTAGCCCACTTGACCGTACATACATCAACAATACCTTCCAAAATGGTCAGCACCCACTCAAATGTAAATAGGTTCTATCCCACCTAGAAAACTCTATTAGTAAATAATACAAAAAAGCGAACAATCAAATATTCATAGCTCTTCCCCATCTAGAAAGCTGCATAAAAAAGAAACAAACACTAGTATACTGTAACTCGTATACGTAGCGTTTTCTGCCATCTAAAAACTTTGAAGGTTCACGGAGAACTTGTCCACACTACACTTAATCCAAAAATCCACATCGCGGACCCTTCCAAAGACCACTTTTTGACCGTCCCTCCGTTTTTTATCGCAACCAGGGCTGTTGGGTCGGTTTTTTTCCTCGGTTTTTTTCGTTTTTTTTTCCGGAAAAAACCGTTTCTTTCCTAGGGGGTCGGAAAAAAATTAAAATGCGGGAAAAACTCAAGCAAGTTTTTAAAGAAAATCGGCACAATAACTGGTTGAATTCGTTTCAAATGCTTTGAATTTACGTTAATAGAAGCCTTACAAGCATTTCCACGGCATAACTTAGCTGTTTTTGGCAAAAAATACCGGTACCATTTTCAGGCAACTTTTATTATTGTATTTTTGTAGTTTTAAAATCAAATTACTACTTTAAAAGATGAAATTAGTGCATTTTGTAATAAAACTCACGCTATTTCGTTGAATTCTGCAATAAAAAGCAATTGTAAAAAATTTTTTTCTGTCATCCTGGAAAATAACTTTTGGAAAAAAATCGAAAAAAAAACCGAAAAAAACCGGCTTCAGTTTTTTCCGGAAAACAAACAGCCCTGATTGCAACTAACATTTTTACGCTCTTTTTTTTACGAATTTTTATAATTGCAGACACTAAAAGATTAAGACGGTGTACAAAATTAGCATTTCTTTAGCTGAATTTGAACCAAATTTTCGATTTTTCTATTTTTAGCTAAAATCGAGATTTTCCAGCGATTTTTACTACCCAAGTACCGTCCATTGCCCTTAATTCGGGCTCGGAAAACCACATTTAAATATTTGATAGCAGATGCAGTTACTGTACATTCTGTTATTCAAGTAGGCACACACACACAGAGCAATTTTCTTTTTACATACATTTCTTGCTGACTGTTTTATTGTTTCTCTGTCAATTCTGATCCACCCCCCTACTAGCAGTTTGTTTTTGTCTATAAAAGTTTCGTCCTTGCATTACATAGCGACATTCAATGCCTAAATTGTCAACAGTATTGGTATACGTATTTTAGCCAAATACGAAGCATTAAAGCCGATTCATACCAAAAGAAACTAAACACTATAATGTACTTAGGTTTTCTGCCATTTAGAAAGCTTCTGAACTAAAAAAAATAAGCAAATACGTATTTTATAGACCTACTAACGTTTTCTCCCATCTAAAAAAGCATTAAAACTAAAGCAGTAAAATACGTACACAGCGTGCAGTCAAATGTGCGTATAGGTTTTTGTCCCGGCCAACAGCTACAGTACATGTATCTGGGTTTTCGGCAAGGGGGGAATTTTCTGATCCAAAATAGGGTTTCAGGACTATACCCAAAGGCTGTTTGAACGACCTTTTTTCGCTGTCCAAAAACGGGCTTCGAGGACTAAAAATCGGGTAAAAATCCTGTCAGAAGTGCAAAAATGCCTTTAAAACCCTATTTATTATTTTAAAATGTGCAGAAAATCCTATTTTTTTAAAAACGTAAAAAGAACATGTTTTTGCGTTAAAACTCATTGAGTTTTATGAAAAAAGTCGCACTCACTTTCGTAATACAGCATGTAATTAATACCTGCAGAGTCTTCAGCACGATGAACCTGTTCATATTCTCGGCACCCAGTCGATGCGTCAGCACTAGTCGCCTCCGACTTCTTACTCTTCCTCTCTCCCTTGAACCGCCTACTTACAGACCGTCCACCAGAAGACAACTTCGTGCGCACCATTTCACCAGAAACCAACCAAAGCAAGAACTCAAGTTCAGCCTCTTTAACTGAACCAAAAAAGAACTCAAGTTCCACGCCTTCAAGAAAACTGACAAAAACAAGAGCCCAAGCTCAATTGTTTCAGAGCAGAAAAGCAGCGCAGCTATTTCGAAAGACAGCCAACGCACACAAATGCTCGTCACAACAAAACCGCGAATGCATACCCCATAGGACGCCACATGACGTCACTTATCGTATGAGACTGCTAAAACGCAACAGTACAAAACAGTATTTATCTTCAACCCAATCTAAAACAGTTCCTTTGTCAAACTGAGTGCATAAAAATTTCTTAATCTCTTTTAGCATTTCAAAATTTGTCATTAGTTTAAGCGTTATTTTCAATCGTGCACCATAGTATGTCATACCATCGCGGTTTAATAACAGCCTACCACCACGCAACGTAAACAGCTCGCAAACGGAAAATGGCTGCCTATAGCAAAAAAATCGACCAATCACCAGTAAGCGATTTAGGCTCCAACATGATAAACTCCGCCTTCAACCAATCAGTGGCGACCGAGAATCTCTCTCCATTTTAGCTCCACCCTACTTCTGAACGGGGCAACAATGTTTGACCTCAAATCAAAATAATTTTTTATGATATTTCACCACAACAAAGATCAAAACAGGGCCCGTGTAATAGGGCCTTCACAGATCAGAAAATTTGCTAGATCGGAAGAGTTTCATCAATGGCTTCTCTCCAAATCCCGCCTTTTTTCTAAATCACCATAAGCAGCTCGTCCGCGCTCGCTTCTGTAACGAAGAGAAGAGAGGGGTGACAGCCTACACCATTATGCAGACCTGAATAGAGATATATAGCATAGTGCATAGTGGAAAGGTCTGCCGCGCGGACGCGCTTGCAAGATTCGGTTAGGTGTAGCTGGGGGGGGGGGGAATCAGGGAAGGTCAGAAATGGACTAGATATTAATTAATTAACTTTCTTATGACTACACGACTCCGGAACGTGCCCTATACTGATACATACCCCTAGGGGTATTTTTATATTTGGAAAACAAGCCCTCAGGCGCGTGACCTGTACTGATGCGTGTCTAGGGTATTTTTATATTTGGAAAACAGGCCCTCCGGAGCGTGCCTATACTGATGCGTCCCTCCAGGGGTATTTTTATATTTGGAGAACAGGCATACATGGGCCGGAAAAATGCGGAGGGGGTATGGAAACCTCGGGGGGTCCAAAAAAGGCCAAAAAATGCCTATTTTGCCTTAAATAAGCGACAATTTTCTCTGTCTGGGAGGGGGGTGGGGAGGGGGGTATGGCGGTCCGAGGGGGTATTGGCCGGCGAGGGGGTATACCCCCACACCCCCGGCCCATGTATGAAAACAGGCCCTCCGGAGCCTGCCTATACTGATGCATCTCTAGGGGTACTTATATATTTGGCAAAACAGGCCCCCGGGGCTTGCCCTATGTTGATGTAGTGATCATTAGACTCGCCAGGCGAAGGGCTTTCAAATGATATACACGACCATTTTGGGCGATTTAGGATTTTTTCCGAAAATAATCGATAATCGATATTTTTCGATAAATCATGTTAATTTATAATTAATTATAATCATTAGAAACATTAATTTTTGTTTGGGATCGGTTCCTGATTTCCCCCGCGCTACACCTGATCCGGAATTTCTCACCAAAGTACAAATTGGAGGAAGTAGGGGCCAATCCGGGGGTCTGGAATATTTCGGGTGGGGCAGACCACCTGTTACATGTATTGTAGCAGCTCATTCTTGTCTGAAACTGTAACTGTATTGTCTGAAACTGTAAAAAAAATTGTGCCAGAAACATCGGAGAGGGAGAGTGAGAGTGGAAAAGATCGTTTTGGTGAGGGGGGTGCTCCCCTATCGGGGGGGGGGAGTTTGGCCCAAGTCGGTGGGAGGGGAGCAGAACCCCAGCCCAGTATTACATATTACATATGTTACATAAACACAGGAATAGTTCACACTCTACTATTCAGTTCTAGTTCGAGCTACCAAGGTGTTTGTTCGGTATATAAAGGTGGTAGACGCAGTCCTACAGTCTTGGTATATAAAAAATGTAAAAGAAAATCGCATTGCGATTAGAATGACACCGGTCCCATCAAAATCGGCGCAGGGGTTTACGAGTGACAGTCTGATAAAGTATCGGTCATATCGGTATGCACGCTGCGGTCAACTTTCTAGGAAGAAAAGGTGGCACGCTGGGTGACGCAGTTAAACGGTCATAACTCGCTTATTATCCAACCAATTCCGTTCCGGTTTGTTTTCTTAGACTGCATAAAGTGTGCTCTTTTCAATTCTGAAGCCAAATTTCGCCTAGGAGCATTTTGAATTTTCGCGTGCCGGTCCCTATTAATAGAATTCCAATGCTGAACATTTGGTATTTTTAAAAATAAAATGGGATATTTTTTAAAAATTAAGACAAGAAAAAACACGAACGAATGTGCAAAAGCCAATCATGTGGTCACCTTTTTTGAAAAATAGGGGTAAAAAAGCGGGAAAATTGGAAAAACTATCTTTCTAACACTTTACATAAAAAATAGCTTCGTTCTTGGTATTTGGTAAGCTTCTCACAAGCTCATGACACTCAAAAGCCGATTTTGGACTCAATTTATTTAAATTACATTAAAAATCGGAAAATTTCCAAGAAAAAATACTACAAATTCGCGAATTATGAAAAAGCAGTTTGTAGTCAATTTGTAGTCAGCCAAGATAATAATATTATGTTGTCTTAGTTAATTTGTATTCTTGATCATACATGGGCCCGGGGGGTAAGGGGGGTATACCCCTCCCCCTCGGTCGGCCATACCCCCCTCGGCCGGCCATACCCCCCTCCCCACCCACCCCCCTCCAGGAAGGAGAAAAATTTCGCGTATTTAAGGCAAAATAGGCGTTTTTTTTGCCTTTTTTGGGGGGGGGACCCCCCCCCCCCCCCCGAGGTCTCAACCCCCCTACCCCCCTCCGGATTTTTCCGGCCCATGTATGTTCTTGATGACGTCATAATCGCCCAAAACATGTAGTTAGTAGTACTACGAATTAGGTCTAGTCGCGGCTCCGGCATTTATCTGGGCGCTTATAAGTTTTTGCGGATCGAGACAGGGGTTGCTTGTCTGTTACAGGGTGTCTGTCTGTCTATGTCGTCGTTGCAAGATTTCGTGCAAGAACAGAAGAGCAAGTCTGCTGGAGCTCCTTTATCAGCGTTGCAAAACGGCTTTAATGATTTCAAGTCAAAACTGACTGGTGCCGGCTTTGCCGGTTTTCGCAAGGTTCCCACAGACGAAACCTCAGTTGATTTTGGTTCAGAAGACGATGGATCATCGGTCAAATCGAACGGCTCCAGTTGGACTTTCCTAAAAAGCGATGCTGCCTTCGGTCTGTCTCGAATGCAGCGCATTATTGGCTTCTTCACTTGTCTCTTGATGGGTCTCTTTTGTTTTGGTTTGGTAAGCTTTTGCTATTCTTCTCTTCACTCCGTATCTCTGCCGTAACTGCTACTTCTCTGCTCACAGATGAAGTGTAACTGTTCTTTGTCGCAACTTGTTTATTGTTCTTTGTTATTTCCTTGTAAAACTGAAGAAAATCTGTCGAAAAATTGCTATTTTTTCGTTGCGCAAATTAGGATTAGTGCTAGAGGTTGCACTGCACAGATTTGAGCTACAAACAAACCAGTGCTCGGGCTCGCTACTAGTGCTTGTATCATACATGTAACAGGTCATCCGCCGAAGGGGGGGTTTGGGGGGTCTGCCGCCGGCCGGAGGGGTCTGAGCCAAAATTTTGGGAGGGGGGTCGGGCACTAAAAAACGCTCTAATATCGAAAAGATCGCAACTTTTTGACTAAAAATCGCAAAAAATCGCTACATAGTTTCGGCTGAAATACAGCTTAAAAGTGCTGTTTCGCAGGCGGTAAAAAATCGAAAAAATTTGCTCATAAAATTACTTGCCAGAAAAATCTCGGGAAAATCGTCTCGGGGGGGTCCCGTCCGGGGGGTCTGGCTTAAGTCGGGTGGGGGGCAGACCCCCAGACCCCCCTGTTACATGTATGGCTTGTATGTGTTTTGGGCGGGGAAGAGTAAACCCCCTGGTACTTGTATTATTTTTCGTGTCTACTAGCAGACCAAAACTCAGCGATTTGTTCCAATGACAAATGTTGAAGTTAACCCCACTACAGTTGTAAGGGTAAAAAATTTTATAAAAGTATTTTTTATATAAAAAGCTTTTTTAAAGGCTGAAAAAATTTTCCATGAAAAATCTATATGAAAATTAGGGTAAAAAATACAAGTACATGCATTCAGTTACATGCAATTTTTAGTTAATTGTTTGGAAGCAGCTAACATTTTATCTAGCAACCTGCATGCACAGTACTTCATTTGCACTGAGCCTAACAGCGACTGCCCGCTTAAGAAATCCTTCTTTAGGATTTATCCTCTTTAAGTGCCTCTAAATTAGGTGCCTTTTATCCTCTTTAAGTGCCTCTAAAGGCAATTTTGGTGAAATTATGCAGTTATATGCAGTGTTTAGCCATGTATTGGCGTTTTCGAACCGTTTTTTAATTGACTTCTTGAGGTGCAAAAGTGGAACAGTTGTTGTAAGTTAGTGATGTAAAAAATTAATTTAATTGTAATTGAAATTCGCATAATTGGCACGTTTTTAATTTCAATTCAATTAATTTAATTTAATTGAAATTCAAAAGTTGGGCCATAATTTAATTGTAATTGAATTGAAATTCGCCTGGAATTTCAATTATATTTTCAATTATTTCCTGTGGTGAATGTAAGGAAATGCGTAAGTATTAGAGGCGCTAATGACTTCAAACAAAAACCTATTTAAGGTTTGTCACCTCTTTATACTGACCTCACTATGTTTTTTAATATTTTATGCTCTGCTTTTCATTTTTGTAGTCCATGAAAGTCAAAACAGTGATTTTTGAAGGAGTGATGGATTTACACCGCTTTTTGGAGAAGGTATTCAGGATGTCATGTTGCTCAAAAATGTTGAAAACCTTTAGATTATGCACTGATATGTAATAAATAACGAACTAACCATAAATTTCCCCCAGAATGCCATTTTATGCGTTTCTAAAAGGCAACTTTTTTAAATTTTCTTGCCTGGTTGGGCGACAGGCGAACCAGGAGTCTGTAAGCTTTTACGTGGACATTTTTCGAAGTTATGATGGATCACTGTCACTGTCTTTTAACAGCAAAAATGGAACAATTTTCAAAAAATTCAAAAATAATTGAAAAAAATTGCATAATTGAAATTTTCCTAGGTTCCATAATTTAATTGAAAATATAATTGTAATTGAAAATATTTGAAAACTAATTCAATTAATTTAATTTAATTTAATTGAAATTAAAAACTGAGCCATAATTTAATTGTAATTGAATTGAAATTCAAATTCCATAATTTTGCATCACTATTGTAAGTAAAAAAAATTAGTTTTTATAAATTTAAAAAGGCAAAAATTTTTAGCCTTCTAAAAATTATAACTACTCTGAACCCCTAAGAAGGCCGCGGTCTGGAGGGGAACCCTCCTCGGTACGGTTCTATTATTATATGGAGTACGACATTTAGCGAAATCGAAGCCCAGAGTTGTACCTTTCTACCTCGTAACGTCTGTTACGACTTGCTGTCTATGCCGAGATTGATTATTTCGTTTCAGGCATCGTTCTATATTCCAGTGATAGTTTTCAAGGCTCGCAAGTTTGCTGCGCTCAATACGCTTGGTTCTTGTTTCGTCCTCTTCAGGTAAGCCTAATTGAACTTTGTAGTCGCTGGTTTAAGTTGGTCAGTCTAGCTGCAGTTCTGTCGCAAGCATGTTCAACCTTACAACCATTTTCTGAAACGTACAAAGCTGGATCACATTGGGGATTGTGGGTTTGAGACCGGCTTCGGGTAGTGTGCTAAAAGTGCAATTTCGGTCCAAAATCGCTGAAGACCGTACGAAAGACCGGCTTCGGGTAGTGTGCTAAAAGTGCAATTTCGGTCCAAAATCGCTGAAGACCGTACGAAAAGAAAAACAATTCGGGTCACTTATCTAGGGAACGACCGGAACCAGATTTTTATGTCCGATCGGAATTAGAACTCAAGCAGAGTTCCGAATCGGAACTTGAACTTTCCAAAATCGGCTTTAAATTGTAATTCAAAGCACGCAAATTGTACCTTTTAGGAGCAATAATTTTTCAGTGTTCGCCAGCTTTAAGTGGCTTCTGTTCTCTTTCGAAATCTGTTTTGCTACTTTGAACGTTCTCTCGCTTGCTACAGTACCTATGGCAGCGCTACTGACTTTTGTGTGCCACTAACTGAGTGGATCTCTGCTCTCATCGAAACATGTCGCTCAGCTTGGCACCTGGTGTTGCATGTTCTTGACTGCTTTTACTTTATACTTTCTGGGATTACTGTAGGTTCAGGGTTGGTGCGGGACCTGGAAAGTCAGGGAGTCATGGAAAAGTCAGGGAATTTAAAAAAGTCAGTGAAAAGTAAGGGAATTTGGTGTCTGGTCAGGGAAAAATTTGATAGCATCAGAAACATTTCGCCGCCAAAATGGTCCTGTCAGAACTTTACACAACACCCTTTTGAAGATCGGTCTTCTGACTTTATATTACTACTATTTAAACCGGAAATTTACCCTCTGAATACCGTTTAAATGCGTTTTACAAAGCCATTTTTTTAAAATTTTCTCAGATAGGTTACAGTTTCCTCACCCAGGTTGGTTAGGGAATTTTGACTTTGCTAATGGAAAAGTCAGGGAAAGGTCAGGGAATTTTGCTATACAAAAGCCGCACGAACCCTGAGGTTCTGGTTAAACTAAAATACAAACATGGACAAAGTGGGCTGAGGGGTTTGTCCCTCTCAGCTCTGAGCTACCCCTCAGGCCTAGGGATGCAACCGAATAATTCGGTTAGTAATGCTATTCGAAATCTACAACAGAATAATAGCACTAAAAACTGGGACAATTAAAGAATTTTAACTAATATGATAGATTTTGTCTGTTAAAATTGGGTGAAATTCTAAAATGTAAAGTGTTTTTGTAGATTGTTCATGCAAACAAAACCAACAAGGTCAACCAAATCCTCTTACATGTGCGTTTTTATGAGAAAATTTCGAGAAATAATATTTTTCAGAAATCTTTACTGGATTACTGTGCCTGGCTTCAGTTTTGTACTATAACCTGTCAATAACATCATTACATTTGGTTTTATTCGGTTCCCAAAATGGGCTTCGGTATTCTGTATTTTCGTATTCGGTTGCATCCCTAATCAGGCCTCCTCTGCTTTTGGCAGAATTTTGTATAGAAAAAATATGATAAAAGTACGCCTAGATTATGTTTAAATGAGCTCAAAATAGCATATTTTAGCGTATTTTAACGAAACTATGTCTTGTACATTTGCAGCAAGAACCCGTGGCCTCTTGACAAAATGTTTAAAATATCAGATTTATTTTTTGAAACATTTAGTAGCTAAATTTTGACAATGCATAGAACACTTCAAATCATCCGTTAGTATTACCCCAAGATCAGTAATATTTGAAACCATTGGAATTCTAATATTTGAAATAGTGTACTGAATCTGATCTTCGTCGGTATGTCCTAAACGCAGAGCTGAGCACTTTCGAATGGCAACTCCTACTGTTGTAACTGTATACCTGATGCACAATCATACTCTATTTTAGTCTAACCTTAATAGGTATTGAGCTTCACGCTTTTTAGATATAAAAGAAATTTTTACATGGTCAGCATGCAATTTAATCCTTGAAACTTCGAGAAGTTTCTCTATATTATTTATGCATATTAAAAACAAAACTGGACCTAAGAGACTGACTTGACGTTACTACAGATTTAGTGGAACAAATATTCTCTGGCTGTACATACTGTTGGCGATCTGTTAAATAAATTTATCGTTTCCATGTTAAAAGGTTTCCAGCCAGAGACACCACTGTATTTTAGCTTGTTGATAAGTTTAGGATGGGATACGCTATTGAAGGGTTTAGCTGTATCTAAATAAATAATATCACCTGTTTCTTTTCTATCTACCGGTTTAGTCCAGTCATTTAGACATTCTATTATTTGTGTGACGTTTTGCTCAAGAAACCATGCTGAACATGTGATATCATGTTTTTAGTGCGCAACCCCTCCTTAGGATTTGGGCTCAGCGCAGACCAGGCCTGCCTTACTCCCCCTCCATTACGGGAAAGTCCCAACTCGTGGGAGGGGCTGTTACATGTATGATACAGAACTAAGATAGCGTTTGAATTCCTCACAACCAAATCTGGTGTGCGGTTTCTTGTATGCCAAACGCCTCTGTTTCTCGTGCAATCTCCATGTAGCCGAAAATCAGTGTGAGGAAGAACCAATTTTACACATAGGAATAAAGGCGTCTATCGCAAAAGTTGTCACAGTACTAAAACTCTGCCAAACTTGGTCTTCTGTAGTGATGCAACCGGGATCCCGGTATTTCCCGAAGAACCGGGAATTCCCGGTATTTTCACTCCCGGTTTCTAATCCCGGTTCACCACTCTCTAATACCGGGGAATACCGGGAAGTATATTTTATAGCAGTATTGACAGTTTTTTGCAGATACTATGTATTTCAATGACATCTACTGTACACCCAACTCTGTTTTGCCAGTACCAGCGGCACGCAAAAACTTTAAATAAGTTTTCAAATGACTACTACTTGCTGAATTTGAGCGAACAGCCATGTTTTACAGCTTTTCTTTTTGTTCTAAATATTTTTATATTGGTTTAGGCCGTAAACTTTATGTTCTAAGCTTCCAACTGTATAAAGGCCTTCAATTGACAAAAACCACTCATTGATTGGCTATTTATTCTTACAGAAGTCTTTTGATCCAATTGACATCGAGTGCCTGGTGGCTGCCAAACCAACTCACTAACCTATTCAACATAAGTCTGATCTCATAGTGTACCATAGTTTAGCCCGTTATGAGAGAAAATCCTTGAGAAAACTGACTGGAAATGGTATCAATAGCTAAACCCGATTTTGAAAACATTTATGTTTTGTCATGCTGCATGCGTTTTGATCGATTTCCCGATATTCCCGGTAATCCCGGTTTTTCCCGGTATTTTCATTTCCCGGTAATCCCGGTTTTCCCGAATCCCGGTATTCCGCTCCCGGTTGCATCACTAGTCTTCTGTGCAGCACTGACTATATGCTGACTATAATTACTACTGAGGAAAATAAAAATTATTGGGTAATCAGCTTTCGAACAATTTTTAAAAGTCTTATTCTGTTTGGTTTGAATCTGTACAAAGAGACACGCAACAGACCAATACGTAAGAAATTGTGTTGCATTTCCCAAAAATTTAATAAAAGTTTCGATTAATTCCAAGAGCTTTCACTTCGGAATCGGAATTCCGGTCGTCCATACACTTATCGCACACTCTGCAAGACGATTTACTTCAATCTATAGTTTGATCCATTCTGCATTTGACCACTGTCTGTATCAGACATTTAAAGACAAACCTTTTGTTAATGAATATGGTAGTAATTCAAAGAAGAAGCAAAACATTAGCGACTTATTCTGACACGCTATAATAGATGTGTCCAGAGAGTATGCGGTTCAACAGCACCGTTAATGAGTACAGTTTTGAGTTTCAGCTTCGCTCTGTTATGGGGCCCGATGAGTTACTTGTCTATCATTTTCTCCAAGCCTCGATTACCTGTAACCCTCAGTTACTTGTTTACTGTCGCTGCCACTCTCTACTGCTCACTTTGGGTGAGTTCTCTATTTGATTTTTTCGCGAATTTAATGAGTAAAACACTCCGCAACAGACGTTTAAAGGGTTTGACCCCCTCAACCGGCCGTAAACCGCCATCAGGAAATTTTTGGAAGAATTTTGTATAAAATGTAAACGAGCTTAGGATGTTTTAACTTGTTTTAAGGACAAACAAGCCAAAAAACCTTGATTATAGCCAAAATGGGACTTTTTGTTTGTCATCCCCTCAGGAATTGAAAATTCTACCCCCATCAGCCGAAATGCTAGCCCATGCCTGCTCCGGAATACCTATCCATATAATCAGTTTGTACTTGTTGTCCTATATCATTATGATACGGTAGCACGAGCGTCCACCAGACAAAACAGAATTTATAGGCTGGCTGTTTTGTGAATAGATTGGTTTTGTGGTGTTGAGGAAACAATTTCCGGCTAAATTGGCACTCTGCTGTGTGATTAATTGCCGCCGTTGCATCAGTCAATGCGCATACATGCCGTTGCCGTTCAGCACCAAATTGACTATATCCAACGTGCTGTGAAAGGTTATCCTCTGCATACACACACAAGCTATCATACAAAATGAAAATGTTGCGTAGGGCTGTAGTGCGCCTGTCTGTGTGTCGAAGGAAAGACGTGAACTGGCAAATACTAATTTGGCCATCGATCGTTTGCACCGACCGGCCTTTGCCCTGTGCTACAAATCAAATGTAAACATACTCAGTGGGAGACCGGGATCACAAATATAATAAGCTCATTCGGCAGGTTAATGAAAAGCTTTGGTTTTAATCAAACAGCTTAGGATACGTGCTCGGCTTGCCTGCCCTAATGGTCTAATGCAATTGGCACAGGAAGCATTAAGTACAGGCAAAAGGCTTTGACAAATAAGATGCTACGGTATTGTTGGAGCAAGCACGTATGTACAGTAGGCGAGCGAGAGCAAGAATAATACAGTTACCGCCAAAAACTGCATGAACGCGAATCATATGAATTCATTGGGTTTTGCAGTGCAGTGTAGCGGCACGAGAGGGTGCTAGCTGGGTGGTGGAAGATAAATGGAGTTTGGCAATAAGGAATCCATTCTTGTCGGGCCGCAAATCTTTGCCTCTTGTTTGGGCGAAGCTGCGTGAGAGGGTTTTTTGGTGCGCCGGCCGGTCTCGTGAGACCAGCGCTGATGGCGGTGGCGCGACCGAAACTCTATAAAATTCATTTACGACTCGGACTCTCAAAAATGGATTTGGCCGGTAATGCTCGCATGAAAAAACCTAAAACGCCTTCCTACTCATATCTTATCCATTTCAAATAATTTGCTACTGCATTGCATGCAAATCGGTCTGCAAAAAACATTCAAGTACATATCATTTATACGCAGCTATTTGGCATTTCTATCAGTTTAAAGGCTCTACACGATCAAAACAAAAGACCCCGTCTTCCGAACTCCAAAAGATTGTTGGAATTTTACAGTGAGATGAGCGGAGAACGACCAGCCAAGAGTGTTGGTTTGCGGCCAGTCAGGTGGTCATCATCTTAACAAATTCTTCATAGTTTATCTGTCCGTCTCCGTCGACGTCGACTTCGTGGATAATTTCGTCCACTTCCTCGTCGCTAAACTGTTCGCCCATATGAGTCATAAAGTAGCGGAATTCTTCGGCTGTGATAAAACCATTGCCGTCTCGGTCAAACACTCGGAATGCTTCGCGAATCATTTCTGAGTCGTTTTCCTGAAACACGCACTCTGTCGCTTGGAGTGTCGGACTGAGTGTTTGACAGAAGCATACTTTATTCATGCGTTTCATCATCTGGCAGAATTCGGGGAACTCGATACTGCCAGATCCGTCAATGTCGACCTCATTTACCATGTCCAGTAATTCCTGCTCGGTCGGATTCTGGCCGAGTGTACGCATGGCCACACCCAACTCTTTAGATGATATGGAGCCATTGCCGTCCTGAAAACGCCAGCGGTCGTCTTGGCTCCAATCAATCAGGGAGGGCGTCACGTGTGGTAAAAACAAAAGCGCTCGGGTGGGTCTGATGTGGGTAGAGATAGTGGCTGAGCGTACCTTATCGAAGAGTCGGAACGCCTCTCTATACTCCTCCAGTTCGTCGGCGGTGCATCCTTGCAAACTCTCATTGTCGTCTCCGTTCTGCTTCCAGCGTTGGAACAGAGAGTACTTTCGATTGTCTTTGCTCATGCTTCAGTCTGTCGGTGCCATGTATGAGGCCGGGGCTCAGGTTGGGGTCGACCAGGGACAAGCGATAAGGCTATTGTTCGCGCGGCTAACGATGAAAGGAGAAGCGGCGCTTGGTTAAATTGGCCTATTTGGTGGCGGCGCCACGCACAAACAACCAGCCACTGTTTGGCTGGCCACTAATGAATGGAATTGGCCCGCACAAAGCCGGTCAAAGTCCAGATTAGCGGCGCTGCTGGAGGGTCTGAGCTAGGCCAACAATGCTCTCTGCCAGAGAGCGATGGCAGCCCAAGCCGGGCGGCTCGTTAATAACCTTCAGAGACCAGTTGAGGCGTTCGTCAAATCGGCCACCAACTTGCGTAACGATTCGACACACCTGAGACTGGCTGCCTCTCTCCTCTCACTCTCCGCGCCATGCACTGATCCTCATCATGGCTGCCGGCCGTGGCTGCTAATTGAAGCGGCCTTCACAGAGGCTATAATTTTAACTCTAATTAACGCATTAAACCTAATAGTGGCGCGCGCCGATAAAAGCTTCATATAAACAGGCGCTGCTTGGCCAAACCTGTGCGCTCTTGACTCGTCTAATTAGTTGCCTATCGATTTTGTGGCCGTTTCTGGCCAATAAAACGACGGCAGAGCCAACCGATCATCTTGCATCCATATTTCAGATTTGCTAAACCGGCGATCGCATTAGCTTCCGCAAGATTGATGCGCTCTTTAGGCTGCTCCGCGTGATCCCTCCAAACTGCGCTGATTAGCGGGGGAGGCGCGTGTCCATTTGCAATCACGCACCAGCGCGTCTAAACGGCTCCGTCACTTGGCCACTACACTCAGATTCATTGCTTAAAACTGCACTGACACTCTATCTGTTTGGCTTACACTACAACGGCCACTTCCTCATCCCCTAACCCTATCCCTACTACGCGCGTAAACACAACGCACGCTCTTTTCAGATCAACAGCACTGTCCTGACTCTGGTATGTGCGGTGGTTCAGGTGATCGCTTTGTTATGGTAAGACTTACCTTTGCACCGTTTTGGCCTTTTCTCTGCAACTCTTTAATCATATATTCCGCTATTTCCCCGAAGAAACCTTATGGTACGGCAGACAGTAATAACTCACCAAGTATCGAACTGGTACCATATGGGTATGACGCTAATGCCTTAAAGAGATAGTACCTTGTATTGTAGGCTATGGTATCACTACCTACTGAAAAGGTTTGTGGGTCGGGAGACTAGTGAAACACAACACTCGTACGTAGCACAATCACACAAAGCAACTACACAACAAGAGTACACTCAAAACAATCACACAAAACACTCAATCTCTTCACTACGTACTGTATATGATAGTCGGTACCTTTGCGTGATAAAGGTAAAAAAATATGAGTACTGTACGTACGTACGTAGACAGAAGGTTTCAGCAAAACGAAGTAGTGGTTAGAGAGTTTGGGTAGAGAGAGAGACGCGTGAAAGAGTCTTCCAAATGTCTTGTTCTACATCTGGTTTTGAGTGGTCGGAGACGAACAAATAAACTTGCAAAGTGCTCTGCGCTTCCAAACTGATGGCCTGTCTGCCGCTGCAGCTGGCACGCCTACCATTGATCCGTTTTTTAGACTCCCCTTCGGGTAATCAAAAATGCATGTTGATTTTTAGGTTCGTCCTTACGTACGTGCCCGGCGGAGAGACTGGACTTCGGTTCATGTCCGGCATTTGCAGCAAAGTCGTCACTCGACAGTCGAGGACAGTGCTGCCTGTCTGACCAAAGCATAATTGCCGTTTCGCTGTTGAATTTCTTCTTTTCTCTGTATACAGCTCGACTACTTTTAACAGACAACGTTACGTCAACCGATTGTTCTTAGTTATGGCTGTGGATTGTTATGACGGAATAAAAAAATGCCTGTCTCTTTTCATGTTACAATTCATAACTGCAGTGTGTGCAGGGCGTTAGTGGCAACGACGAGAATTTACTTCTGCAATGCAATAAACGTAATCGTACCTAACCGCACGTATATATGTAATGTGCACATTGTTAAGGGCCGGTTTTTCTAAGAATCGACTTTTATCCTTAACCACCTGACAAATCTCAGCTTTATGCCTCCGATTTAGCAAAATTTTGTTTTTTGGTATAACTTTTTGGTTTAAAATCTGTTATCGCCTTCCCGGCCGTTTTTGTGAGATTCCATTTTTCGGCCTCCTCTCTGCTCGGGGACAAATAAATGTATAAACTTGCGGATTGCATTTTTAGAATCAGAAGAGTGTTCTCTTTGAAACAATCATACTTGTCGTTTGGGATTAAGAGGTGGTGGCCCCCAAGCCCGATTTTCGGCGAAAAACCCTGCGGATTTTTTGGGGCACCTGAAAACCCAGTTTTGGGTTCCAAAGTAAAGAAAATTTTAGCTTAGGCAATACATTCTGCAGCACAAAATTTGGTTTTCGCCTACCCTACAACCAAAAGCAGTGCTAAAGAAACTCTGATTAGGGTTTTAAAGTAACTTTGAAACCCTAACAGGGTTTTTGTGAGGTTTAGAAATCCTAAATAGGGTTTTCAGTCTACTTTTAAACACGACTTAGCGTTTTCAAGTTACTGTGAAACATACATGGGCCGGAAAAATCCAGAGGGCTGTGGAGGTAGTCTTGAGGGGCACAAAAGTCCAAAAAACGCCTAAAAAAGCGAAAATTATTTTATTTTATCCTAAATAGGGTAAATATGTTACTTTCAAACCCTGATTAAGGTTTTTACTGTAGGTTACCTTGAAAGCCTAAACTTTTAGGTTACCCTTCCTAAGCCCTGTCTGATTAGGCCTTTCAGGTTACTTTGAAACCCTGATTAGGGTTTTCAGGTTGCTTAAAAACCCTAAACAGAGTGTTGGCACTGGTAGAAAGCCTAGAGAGGGTTTAGGTTGATTAGAAACCCTAAACAGGGTTTAAGAACTGCATTCAAATCACTAAATAGGGTTTTTCAGCAATCATACGTACATTGTATAACCCAAAGCAGGGTTTTGCGCCTGCTTTAGAATCGAAATTAGGGTTTTCTGGACTATTTTTAGTTAAAAAACGCAATCAGATTTGAATTTTATCGCTGAAACTCATATTCAACGCAGTACCAAGTTTAGTCGGGGGTTTGGGTGGTATCTGCCAAAAGCGTCGTCGTTTTTACGGGGGGGGGTTGTGTTGAAAACGTCGAAAACTGTCGGGAGGGGGGGGGGGTGCAAATTTTTGAATTTTTGAACGTCGTAGTTTATGGACGGCCCCTAACAGATTGGGAGTCGGGTGTTTGACTGTAAATCGGATTATTTTTGTTTCAGCATAGATCTCAGTAGTCGCTTTCTAAATTGCGGGCAGCGTCAGTACGTAGTCACTGCGTTGACCAAAAACAGAAAACACTTTAATAGAAAAAAGAAGAAAACAGAAAACACCAGTGGTATATATCAGTCTCTGTAAGTGAAGTTTACGAAACAAATACGTGCATGCATACAACAGATACAAAGCCGAATTGCCGTCGTTACCGACATGCAATTTTTTGACATCCTGGTGATGCCGGTTGTTCTTGTGCATGTTTTCGGCAGTTAGTAGTTTACGCACCGTTCGCACCGTTACGCACCGTACGCACCGTTACGCACCGTTCGCATCAGCAGCGAACCCAATTGGGCGCCGATCTTTCGGAGTTGCTTAGATCGATCAGAAAACCGTTCTATTTCAGCTTGCATTAACAAATTACGCGTTTTTGGTGGAAAAGTAGCAGGGTGCATTGAATTTTTTAACGAAAAAGCATCAGTAAAGAAAACAGAATGTGCAGAACAGAAACGGAAATTGTCACCATCATCTCCAAGGAGCAGCACCAAATAGAGGGGAAAGAGCCGAGTCAATGAAACCAAAGTGTTTTCTAATGGATTTAGGGCTGCTGCCATATCATTTGACTGATAATCGATAGTTATAAACCAGAGTTCGTGCGGGACCGGAAAAGTCAGCGAGTCATGGAAATTCACATAATTTTAAATAATTTAGGGAATCAGGGAAAATTCAGAGAATTTGGTGTCCGGTCAGGGAAAAATTTGATAGCAGTAGAATCATCTCTCACCCAAAGGGCCCTGTCAGTGCTTTACACACCACCCTTTTGAATATGGGACTTTTGACTTTCCACAACTGCTACAACTTAAAGTTAATTTGAGATAATGTAGCCCAATGGCTTCAAATCGAAACTACATGTACATGTACTGTGCGTTAAAACAATTAAAATTATGGCCACTTCAGTGATTTCTGCACTTTGAAAAAATTACGTAATTAAGTCGCCAACCCCCTCCCCCACCGTAATGAATAGTAGTAATTTGGCGAACCTCCCGCCCCCATGCCATTACATAATTTTAATACACGCTCCCAAAGATTCGGTGTTAGTTAGAGCAGCTTTCTGGTCATTTAGTGCAGTTGCTTTTTCTGTGATGCTTGCATGGTATTAGCTTCTTTCTGTTAGTCTGCCCATGATGTGAGCTTTCGAACGCTGGATAGCATGTGTCTCAGCTAACTCGGCCATCTGAGAAACGCCCATTTCCGTTAGGGGTGTTTTCGAGTTTTACTATGGAAAATGGCCCCATCAGAGAGAACCATGGATGGCCATTTGCTGGCTACCCAGAGGGAGTTGGGCGGAACTGTTTTAGGGTTTTACTTTGGGGCCATAGGGATGTCCAACGCACGCTATGTCGGCCGATTCCGCCGACCCCCCCCCCACTTAACATGTCTGCCTGATGGCTGCCTGATTTAGGTTGGCAATGACAATTAACAACAACCCTCCCCTTTTGCTGTCAGTGGGTGCTAGACAGCGCCGGCTTGGTCCCCATTTATCTACTTGCCATTGCTGACTTTCGACGGCCTTGGTTGGGCTTTGTGTCAACTACTTCCCATCGCCTCGACAAATTTCTAACCCACAAACACACCACTTCCACGGGTGCCGGGGGGCCGCTGTGACACACGGGATTATTTACGCTATTTTCTGTTTAAATTGTAAAGAAGCTTATTTTCCAAGTACTTTTCCACCAAAACGCGTAATTTGTTAATGCAAGCTGAAATATACCGGTTCTCTGATCGATCTAAGCAAATTCACCACTCCAAAAGATCGGCGCCCAATTGGGGTCGCTGCTGATGCGAACGGTGCGTAACGGTGCGTAACGGTGCGAACGGTGCGTACGGTGCGTAAACTACTAACTGCCCATGTTTTCCTAATTTCCAAATTGTTGGGAAGCATTTTCCATGTTTTATATTTTCCATTTTCCAACTGGTAATATCGAATCGGCGCAAAGGTAATCGGCGCAAAGCGCAAAGCGCAAATTTACGGTACCACCGCTAATGCGGGAAAACTTTACATGTGCGTTCAGTATTTATTTTATTTTTTATTGCGCTTTACTCGCCAGATATGCTACAGTATCGTATGATACAGAAGTGACAATCAAAAACACAAGAATGTAGTACACTAGATGGAATACTAGTTTTAAAGCTGATATCAATATAGTATTTAGTGCATACATATTGTACATAAAGTCGGTTCACACATTCTATACAGGCTGACGAGAAGGAAAAGGCGGGCCTATTCAGACACTGATGCCTTTACCCTTGAGCCATTCAGGCGGCTGTGTTTTAAAGTAACGTTCAAGGTTCCTCTTAAAATCTGTCAATGTTGACTGCAGAATTAGGTCAGTCGGTAAGTTGTTCCAAATCTTACAAACTCGTACACTGAAAAAGTTCTGCCTGCAGTCTAGATAGCGAAAGTCAGACCCACCCGGGTTTACAGGAATTAGTTTGAGAGGGTGTCCCCTAGTTCGTGCTTGAGCATGGGATTGGACCTGATTAGGAAGCTCGAAAAACCGATTAGGGTCTTGATCAACCAATCCATGAATCAGTTTGTATACATAGACTAGGTCTGCTATGACCCTTCGAAATTGCAATGACTCTAAGCCCAGTACGTTCAGACGGTCCTTATAAGTTAGAGCTGCGCAACCAGGTATTTTACGAGTGTAGGAGCGCTGCACTCTCTCGATTTGGTTTATGTCCTTCACTTGATAAGGTGACCAGACAACAGAGCCGTACTCCATAATTGGGCGAACGTAAACCTTAAATAGATCTGTCAAGAACTTTTTGTCTTTGTATTCAAAGCTGCGTTGTATCATAGCTCCTCTGGCGAACCCCTTTTTGGCAATTTGAGCACAGTGATGGGAGAAAGAAATGTTTTGCCTATGGTCGGTTGCGAGAAGAACACCCAGATCGCGTATAGATTCGGTAACTGGTACTTCTACCTCTCCAAACATGTATACAGTTTTGGGGTTCCCAAAACCCAAATGCAGAACGGCACTCTTTTCAAAAGCTATCTTTAGCTGCGATCTGTCGGCCCACCTGGCTATACTCTCTAAATCCGTTTGTAATTCGTCTGACTGCTCACCTCTCTTTACGGCTAAATACATTTTGCAGTCATCTGCAAAAAGTTTTATCGTACAGAAACGAATTTCTGATGCTAAGTCATTAATGTATAATAGGAAAGCTAAGGGACCCAAAACTGAGCCCTGAGGCACCCCGCTGTGTATTTGGCCCCACTCTGAAGTTTCGGTTCCTATTTGAACACGCTGTTCTCGACCGGACAGAAAAGCTGACAACCAACCTAGCAATGGGTTCTCAATCCCATACGCCTTTAATTTCTGTAATAGTTTTGGATGACTGACACTGTCGAACGCTTTAGAAATGTCTAAAAATAACACATCTATGACTTTTCCCATTGCTAGGGAGCTTGTCCAATCATTCAAACACTCCAGCATCTGCGAGACGGTAGATCGTTTCTCAAGAAAACCATGCTGACTGTCCGTAATTAGATTGTTTTCTAAGGCAAAACACATCAATTTTTCTTTGATTATCTTTTCCATAATTCTGCAAGCGACACAAGTTAGGCTAACTGGTCGGTAATTATTTGGTTCAGATTTTGACCCTTTATTCTTATAAATTGGCGTGACGTTTGCTTGTGTCCACTGTTTAGGCAAAGTATTGGTGTTAAGAGATACTTCGAAAATTGCGGCCAGAGGTTCAGCAAGACCAATGGCTAGCTTCTTAAACAGGATGCAAGGAAATCCATCCGGACCAGCCGATAGCTTTTGTGGCAATTGGCTCAGTACAGCGTAAACTTTATCGGCGGCAAACTTCACCACTCTCAGGCGATTTGCCGGAGTAGTTATCTGGTAATCATGCTCCTCACCATTGTCTTCTGTGAAAACTGACACGAAAAACTCATTAAGCGTTTTGCACTTTTCTTCGTCACTTAGCTGGAGCTGATCGTTTTTGTTTCGCAAACAAGGAATTCTGGATTTTACTGATAATTTTGAATTTATGAATCGAAAGAAGCTGTGGTCATTACGTTTCCTCAAAATCCGTTTTTCATAATTTGCAGTCTCTGCGCGAATTGCCCTCTTAGCTAAGCGCGCGGCCTCCAAGTAGTTTTGATAGTCAGTTTCAAGCCCCGATTCCTGATACTTTTTGTAAAACTTTTTCTGTCTCCTGTTTAACCGGTTAGTCTCCGGAGACCATTTGAGTCTAAAGCCTTGCTTAGAACTTACTAGAGGAACGTACTGCTCAATTAGCGAGTTTAGTAAGTCACTAAAGACTGACCACATTTCGGTAACGCTTGCACACGTTGAAAAGATATCGGGCCAGCTGATTAGAACCAATTCTCTGTTCATGCCTTCAAAGTCTGCCTTGGCAAAATTGTAAAATTGCTTTCGCGTAGCCGGTTTCTCTGTTGAGAAGCCGAGAATACCAGATACAACGCAGTGGTCACACCCTAGAATTGGAGGCTGAACACTAACGTTTTGAACTAAATTTGGTTCAGATTCCAGTACTATATCCAGTAAATTATTGTTCCGGGTTGGCTCTGCAACCAATTGGTCTAGTCCATTCTCAAGCACAAACTGTAGAAACAGAGATTGGCCGTTTCTATCTGGCGCCGTACAGGTATGCCAACTAATATCAGGCATGTTAAAATCGCCCGTAATAACAGAAGGGAGGCTGTTCGACAAATTGGATTTTAGAAATTCAATCAAGTGGTTTGTTGCCTCATCTAAAGCCAACGGTTTTCGGTAAACAACGAAAATTCTAACCGTCTGACCCAATAGGAAGCAGTCAGCACAAATAGCTTCGAACCCATCAACTTTCGCTTTGGCTACCAAAGCCGAATTCAGCGTGCTGGGGATTAAAAGGGCTACCCCGCCTCCTCGTCCGTCTCTGTCACAACGCAAAATCGTATAACTATTAGCAAAGGGAAAAACAGCGTCATCGTGCAACTCACTGTCAGTCCAAGTCTCTGTGATACACAGAATAGGCAGGTGAGTGTACTGCGCCACTAGGCACTCCAGCTCCGGCTGTTTGTGCACTACACTCCGAGCGTTAACAGTAAGAAAGTGCTGCAGTCTGGTTGAAGCGTCTAGGTGGCTAGCAAAGCGCCAATCTCGTTTTCCGGAAGAGTGGACAGCTGACCGTTGACCTTGCGCATCACCTGGCCGTCGCGCACCACATAGCTTCTTTTCTCTCCCTCGCTCTCACACCGACTTCGAATTTGCTTCAGCACGTCTCTGGCTTGTTTCTCATCGGCTCTCTGCTTCTCGGTCAGGTCATGTCGCACAAAGAATCTGGACTCGTCTAGGAAGGTGTAGTTCTTGCCCTTTAGCTCACGCTGCTTGAACAAGAGTACCCCCAATTTACATTGGAAGAAGCCCGTTCCCCCACCCGCCAACCACCCTGACTTTATTAAAGCCTTGGTTTTAGCTTAGACCTAGGTTCAATCTTAGCTTTTCAGGTTAAAAATGGCTATTTCGTGGGTGGAGGAATGGACCGGGAATCATTTACATTAAAGCCTTGAACTGGTTAGTAGTCTAACTTTAGCTTCTTGTTTGGAAGGCAACGCGAACGTAAAAAAGTACTGCTGGGCTGGGAAAGTACTGACATAATATTATTATAATAATTATAATCTCACCAGCAATCTGAGAGCACAGAAACTGGTGCTGCAGCGGCGAACCACATTTCTTATTTGCGAATCTACTGAGTTATTTACTCTGTGTATTCTGTACGTTACGTTGTTCCTTACACGGGACCGGACGCTTTTAGACACACCAGGCTTACCGCTTGAGAATCAAGGAAATCAAACATCGCTAGCAAACGAGTTGCATACTTTAACTTCAAAACAATTTCCAAGGCGTATTCACAGTACATCGTTCGCTGTTCTGTTTTATTGGTCGTATAGTCTAGTCAGTAATAGCGATCCGCGCGCCTGTCACTCTGAGTTCTCTCTTGGCTACGAATACGAATACCAAAATCAGCTGTGAAATTTGCAAACCATTTTTCATGTACGACTCTGCCTTATTAATCCGGGCAATTTAGGACCGCCCGAATTTGCTATGATTAGACCGGGGACCGAGATTGTTAACTTTTACCAACTTATGAAAACCACTCCTACGTTGTTGCCGCAGTAGCTTTGTTAGGCGTGCTAGTCACCGTCCCAGCATAATTATGATCGACGCCGACTTCGCCTTCAACGAACGGTACCGTTTCGTTCATCTTTATTTCATTTACAAATGTTAAAAAGCCGTTCCTCTAGGACGGAAATGGGTGGAGCTAGTGTATCTGAAGTTATTCTCGGCCTATCTCCCACGCTGATGTGGGCAACGAAACTTATGGATTCCAGAGTGGTATTAAACTTGAAATATTAACTTGAGTAATTAACAACAATTAATAGTAATTAATAAAAATAATTAACGTATTAACTTGAGTCCTTGAAGGTTAAATACAGTGCATATTGCGAATGGGAAATGGTCCTGAGACAATCATCATTTATGGAACGACAAATTAAGAAAGGAGGGACGATAGAATTTAAATTTCGCGGGCTACAGTATCTTAGATGTTCACGCAACCACTGAAAAATTTGCGCCACTTTGCGCTTTGCGCCGATTAACTTTGCGCCGATTCGATATTACCTTCCAACTTTGTATTGGATATGGAGATCACTACTTGCGCCGATTAGTGTTTTGAGTGTGTACATTTTTGGCACTTTTTTGTTTAAAAGGGGCCACCGTCCTTGGGCTTGGACGAATATCGTCATGTTTATGCTTAATCGATAGCTAATCGTCATACCTACCCATATGCCTGTGGGAAGACATATCTGTAAGCGGATTCGAATGCTACGATTGTTTTAGAAAGCTGGGGTTCCGGGTTAAATCGGCCGATAATTGATGAAGTAAGGCGATATGACGCGCGCGTAATCTGAGAGCGCATGCAGTAATTGGTTGTGGATGTAAAATAATGCAACACTAATGTACAGGTCAAAAGTAGTTGTTTGATACCGGATATGGTCATATTTGTTAAAGATTTACAATTTGGGTGCGCACATTTTACAGTATTTCACACTAATTGACGCAACTCCGACTGTGGCCGTTTACCGGATTTTTTGACCACACGCCGAAAACGCATAATCTGGGGTAGAACTTGATATAGCATACAGTAATTAGATTTTGATGTGTAAAATAATAATCAGGAGATCGTCAGCAGTCGTTTGATACCACATTCAGTCGTATGTGTTCAAAATTTCAAATTCGAGTGATCTCCCCATTTTGGAGGCGATTTGTGCTAGGGATGCAACCGAATACAAAAATATCGAATACCGAATACCGAAGCGGATTTTCGGAGCCGAATAATACCGAATTATACCGAATATTGGTTATTCACAGCGCGATTGCAAAAATATACTGTCTAACTACTATTTCTTGTTTTTTGCTAAACTTTTTTTATGCTAAAAAGCTGTAGAGTGACATATTGTTTGAATGCTATGGATTTATCCATGCCTATAACTAAAACAAGCCCTATTTGTGTCGTTCTGCTGACACTAAAGAACGAGTACAAAATCTACGAACAAACAATTTCAAGAGGCGCGAGTTAGGCCACAAGTGCCCTGATTAATCATGTGAAGTCACAGCACAAAGACACTTCCGCGTATATATCCTGCTATTATCCGCCACATGGCGAAGATTTCATAAAATCACCTGCCCCTAAGCCTCAGCCTAAGCCTGAAGCTAAGCCTAAGCCTAAATCTTTTTTTAGGTAAATGTATAGTTTCCGGGCGTAAAATCAGGAACCGGGCCCAGATTAAAATAAATACTTGTAATGATCATAACAAATTACAAATTAACAAGTTTTATCGATAAATATCGATCATCGATTATTTTTTGGCAAAATTGCAAAATCGTCCAAAATGGTCATGTTTATAGAATATCATTTGAAAGGAGTCTAATGATTCAGTACATCAGCATAGGACAGGGCCCCGGGGGCCTGTCTTGCCAAATATAAAAGTACCCCTAGGGGATGCATCAGTATAGGCACGCTCTGGAGGGCCTGTTCTAAAAACATAAAAGTACCCCTAGGAGGATTTTTATATTTGGAAAACAGGCCCTCTGGAGCTTGCCTATACTGATGCAGCCCCTAGGGGTACTTTTATATTTGGAAAACAGGCCCTCCGGAGCGTGCCTATACTGATGCGTCTCTAGGGGCTACTTTTATATTTAGCAAAACAGGCCCCCGGGGGCGTGCCCTATGCTGATGTAGTGATCATTAGACTCATCAGACGAAGGGCTTTCAAATGATATATAACATGACCAGTTTGGACAATTTTGAAATTTTGGAATTTTGCCAAAAAAATAATCGATAATCGATATTTATCGATAAAACTTGTTAATTTATAATTAGTTATGATCATGAAAAGTATTTATTTTAATCTGGGGCCGGTTCCTGATTTTACGCCCTGAAACTTACATTTACCCTTTTTTAAATTAAAGATAGATAAGTTCTTGAAAGATGGGTGAAAATTTTATCAAGATAGTCTGCTTTGTTCCTGAGATGTTATGCTCAGAGTCATAACTAACTAACAACAGATCATGGCAATGAACAAGAGAAGTTCTGTTGCACAGTGCAAAATTTTAGCCAAATCGGAGACAAAAAGTTGAGATTTGTCTGGAGGCTTAGGAGCAAAAGTCGATTCCTAGAAAAACTGGCTCTTAAACAGACGCAATAATACTTGATGTAACTGAATATCCATCGAAAATAGTGAATGAAAAAGTTCCGGTTCCGGTACCCTTTTTCACCGGAACCGGACCGGAACCGGAATTCCGGTCGATCGCAACTTGCACTTCATAATAAAACAGATTCTGCTGCTGAGGGCTGATGAGACTGATGAAGTAACGGAGCGTGTTTGTCTTGTCACCAGTAAAGCCTTTGTGACAGCTGCCTCTTAGCTGCTTAGCTGTAGGAGAAATCTGTTATATTATTAAAGTGCAATGGAATAATAAAAACCGCTCTTGTTCATTATCAAATGTTTTGACTTTGAGGGCAAATATCTCAGAAACCAAGCTCATTATCTTAATTATAAATGTGTCAGCAATTTATATTCGTCTTTCACTCAATCAAAAATGATTCATTCAAATCGATGAGATTTGCGGTTGCTACAGTAAAGAATCTCCTGGGTTGTTTTTTGCTACACTCTGTACCATCTTAGACATAATTTTATTGCTACTAGTTTTGTTACGTTTCCTTTTTTGTACAGTTGTTTGTAGCTCATTTTGTAGCTAATAATACGTTTTATTATTATAGGTAGCGTAACAATAATAAAGAGTATAAATATAGCGGATGGCAGGAGTGATAGCGATCATTCGCCCTGAGAAGCGGATCGATCAAAATCCATTCGAT
The DNA here is from genome assembly GCA_030248155.1 of Sabatieria punctata. NCBI lineage: Eukaryota > Metazoa > Nematoda > Chromadorea > Araeolaimida > Comesomatidae > Sabatieria > Sabatieria punctata. The sequence goes on from JASANB010007194.1 coordinate 29,020, forward strand.
GTCGATGCTTGGAACTTACTGTTAAGGGAAGCCCAGGTATGGAACTTATCATGTACTAGTGGGTTTACCCCAGTTCAGACTTTCCACACTTCCGATTTTCCCCATTTCCGATTTTCATATAAAAATAAGCTTTTGCGTTTAAAATCGCATGGTGTAAAAATAATTTCCAGTCTCACTCATACATGGGATGTCTCCCGTCGGTCGGGGAGGGGGGTATGGCCGGCCGAGGGGTCTGTGCTGGCGAGGGGGGTAAATCTCTCTTACCCTCGGCCCATGTCTGGTCTCACTGAAGGATCATTCACGTTTTATCTGACAGGGTGAAGGGGAAAAGCTGAAATCTTGGCCCACCGGGCCGTCGATACTACCCCGTCGGTCGTCCATACCCTTTTGCGCTTTTTTAAATCATAATAGGCAAATGCACAGCGTTTTGTGGGACCCCGCCCGAGACGACCTCAGCCCTCACCCATACATGGGCCGGGGGGTAAGGGGGTATACCCCTCCCTCTCGGCCGGCCATACCCCTCCCTCCCCCACCCCCCCTCCCGGGGGAGGAAATTTTCGCTTATTTAAGGCAAAATAGGCGTTTTTTGTTTTTTTCAGGGGGACCCCCCCCCCCCCCCCGAGGTCTCCAACCCCCCTACCCCCCTCCGGATTTTTCCGGCCCATGTATGCCCTCACCGCAGATTTTTCCGGCATTGCATACATGGTTTCCACAGGTAAGGGTAGGTAAGGAAGGGAAAAAGAATTTAAAAACTGTCAGGGAAGCCAGAGTATTTCGTGTCTGATCAAAGGAAAGTTCCGCATCGCTCAATCAACTTAGGCATCCAGCAAGCTGCAGAAATTTATTTAGTGTCAAACGCGTTTTTGAAAACCAGTGGCATTTGCCCAGCAAGACTCTTCACACTCTAAACTGCTAATTCCTCTTATCTTTATGCACAGAACACCTTTTAGATGTTTTTAAGACTATGTCCTAGAGACCTCTTCAAATATCATGTATTATTACTGTCTACTGTAAATGCAAGGAAATCACAATGTTATGTACAGTCAAACCTCCACAAGTGCAACGGTTTTCGGATAGATAAGTCCACAAGTGTATCGGAAATTGGGACATCGGAAGTGGGGAAAGTCGGAACTGGGATCACGCCGTACTGGTGTCGTATGACTGATCAACTCACTACATGTTTTTAGAAGAAACCCGTTGATCATGCTCGTAGCTTTTACGAAGATCTGGTGCTTCAATTTCCTAATGCTGGTCGCTATTGGAAAGCCTATATTGAACACGAGGTATACTCTGGAGTTTTGTTGTGGCATCACTGAAATACAATTGTCTGTAGCGAATGATGGAATGACTTGAAATTTTCGGTTCTTCTGAAAATGCGGCCTGCTTTGCGCTGCCCAACATGGCCTTTTCCTAAATCTTGAAATGATCGAAATTTTGTTTTCACGCTAATTACTGACCTGAAAATAGATCAGATACAAACTGTGAAATTTTTTGACTGATCAAACCTGCAGTTCCTTTCTTGTCTGAAATGCGTTTATTACAAAATTCCCAGATGTCCGAAATGATACGGTTTTTCATTTCCGGTTTCAAAAATAATCATTTCTGCATTTCAAAACATTTTGTACGTTTTTGCTGGTTTGCGTTGCCAAAATCTAATGCATTGTATTTTGACGAAAAAAGGTTTTTTATTCACAGTTTATAAAAACCGGGCAGGTTCCCTTATAAGGGCGGAACATATAATTTTCTGACCTATACTTTTTATTTGATGAATCGATAGGTCTTTAGTAGAAAACACCACCACTGCGATTTTTTGTTCTTTGATATCAGTTGCGATATTTATGGGTAAAAGCGTGATTTTGGACGTTTTCTACTCGTGTAATAGCGTAGGTACTTGAAGCGATTGGGCTGATATTTTCAGCGTAAATTAAGCTTCCCATACCAACCAACCACTCTTGCAAAGCATTCAGCTGATCGATTCAGGCCCACATGAATTGCGTTGATTTTAAAGGGTATTTCAATCGGTCGAAAAAACTTTTTGGCCACGTTAAGTATTTTGCTTTTACTTCTGGGGAAGGTAGTCTTCCGTTACACGCGGTGTTTTCACTTTTTTGGACTCGTTTGTTTTTGTGTTATTCATGTTATAAGTTTTTCAAAAGAAATTTGCGGTATCTTTGAAATACCCCTTAAAATCAGCGCTATTCATGTGGGCCTGAATCGATCAGCTCGAAGCTTTGCAAGAGTGGTTGGTATGGTAAACATAATTTATGCTGAAAATGTCGGCCCAAATGCTTCAAGTACGGTAGAAAACGTCCAAAATCACGTTTTGGCCATAAATACCGCAAGTGGTATCGGAGGGAAAAATTCCGCGGTGCCGGTGATGGTATTTTGTGCTAAAGATCTATCAATTCATCACAAAAAGTATAGGTCAGAAAATCTCATGTTCCGCCACCTGCCGGTTCTTATAAAATGTGACTCTTATGTTTAGTTTCCGTCAGACAAGCCATATGGAATCCTTCGTGGGTTGGAGGGATGGTAGTAAACCAAAAAGTCTAAATTTTTGCTTTACTTACATGTGCATGGAGGACACAAAAATTGCCAAACGTTGCTGGAAGCTTCTATCTACGTAAGAAGCCTTCTGATTACGCATCTTTAAGCCACATAAATTTGTTTTAGCAACAGCAAACGCACTCTAGTAGACTCTTCTAACAGGCAACAATTACGCCTGGATACCAAACTTTCTTTTCATTTTTTGACAAAATTCTTATAGGCGGTCTTGTCAAGCTTTCTTTTTTTACTGGAAAATTGGTAATGTTAACCGAAACGTTGTGACCAAAATTTGTGCCTTGAACTCAGGCAACTACGCGCAGAGGACTGGTTGTCTCCCTCTGAGTTGTTGTGACCATGCACATGTAATGTAACCAACGTTTTGGCATATTTTTTATTAAATTAAAAAGAACTCTTGTACATCTAACTGTAGCTTTCCTGATGATATTTTCCGATACAGATTAGTTCTGCCAAAAAATCCCGAGTGGTGGCGTGAGGGACTGACCCCTTAGCTTCTTTGTCTTCCTTGGCCGAGTGTGTGAGTTTCTGGAATTTCAAGTCATAGCAGAGTAGGAGCAGTGGAGTAGTTCATTTTTATGTTTGTCACTATCTTGCAGCTTGACTGTTGGAGGCCTGTCGAGACGGTGGTTTCTCTGAATGAGTCAGAGCATAATTTTCTCACAAAACAGTGCTTGATACCGGAGAGGCCGTCTAAAGGCCGCTACTCCTTGTGTGCTCTGTTAGCATTGTTCTCTTCTTCACAGCCCCCGGCAATAAAACTTTTTCGGCAGCCGTTCTCCCCCGCCCTCTTGTTTTGTCAAAAGATAAAATTTGCTTCCGCACCACTTGTCTTCTTGTCTCTGCCTCGTATAAACACAAACAACATCGGAACTTCTTAGTTCTTTGACGCGTCTCTTGTCGTTGTCTCGGGAAAATCTGTCAATTCCGGTTCTTCTCTATCGCAACCTGCTCTGCTAATAAAGTTTGCATTTCAGCTGCGTGGCAAAAATTACGAGAACGTTGAAAAAGTACGTTGTTCTGACGTACATGGGCCGAGAAAATGGGTGAGGGTAAAAATCTGATAGTGTCTGGCAGTCTTCGTTTGTGCTTTTGAGTTGGTTGGTGGGGGTTGGTTTAGTTTGCAGGAAAATCTGTTTTGAGATGGGTGGGTGGGCGTTTAGCCCTTTCCGGTCCATGTACGCTCTCTCCAGTTTGTAGGAAGAACTTGAAACGATATTGCCTTTTAGTTGTTTCAAAAATGTCTGATGAAGGTGTTGAACATAGATTTATGGAAAAGCTACTTGTATTACGTGCGCGAAACGAAGGGCAACTTACCAACATTCAGGTATTGTTGAATTGTTTGCGCGCACACCCAAACCTGTCATCATTTTGCAGAGAAAAGATGGCACAGGCTTACGATTTTGCATTGGAAAAGGTTGGGCTCGACATGTACAGCTACCAAGTGTACGCCGAATACGTATCTTTTTTGAAGGCAGTGTAAGTGCTTTCCATTGCTGTCTTGTCTTTTATCCGACTGTTCTTTTAGCCCAGCGCAAGGGCATTACGCGGAAAACCAGAAAATTGCTGCCGTTCGCAAAGTGTTCCACAGAGGCGTAATCACTCCGATTCTAAACGTCGAGCAGCTATGGGCTGAATATTGCAGCTTCGAAAAGGTTTCGAATGGTATTATTCTCTGTTCTCATCCGCTCACTTTAGAGCGTGAACACAGCGCTGGCCGAAAAGCTGATCGCCGACAAAAATCGCGATTACCAGGCGGCACGGAAAGTATCGAAGCAATTGGAGAGCGTCACTCGCGGTCTCAACCGGCAGACGGTTTCTGTGCCGCCCAGAGGCAGCGCGTCTGAGATGAAGCAGCTGGACCTGTGGAAGAAATTCATTGCCTGGGAAAAGAGCAACCCCCTTCAAACAGAGGACTACTCACTTTATGCCAGGAGAGGTCTGCCTTTGGTTTCTGTCAACTTTAACTCCGCCTCAGCATCACCGTTGGTGTTTGCTATGCTCAGAGTGCGAATAAACTTACGGTTTGGCGAGTTGACACGACATGCTGCAACCAATCTTACGCGTGTCGTACTTGAATTCTCTCAACAATACCAGTTGCAGTCACGGTTCTATGGTGGTCTTTCCGACGGAGATACGTGGCGGATAAATGAGAAAGGCAGAAATTATGTACCAAAACTTAATTTCACACTCAGTATGGCTTTAAGGCGCATTCATAGTTTTGTAGAAAAAAAATCGCATGGCGACTTTTCTGTAGAAAAACTCATTTAAAGTATGAAACGCGCGAGATCTTTCCGCTGGCGACAAAAATGTAGTTAAAATATTGAACTATTTTTTGTCGCCGGCCTGTTTTATGTTTAATTTTCAATGACAGGAATGTGGAAATGATGTTGTTTTAGTGCGAAACGACTATAACAATGCAGGAAACCGCTCAACCGGCGGAAAATTTGGAAGAAGCTCGCAAAAAATGTCTGTTGAGCAGAAAATTTATATTAAACGGAGCGACAGTTTTTCTACAGAAAAGTTGCCTGGCTATCTTTTTCTACAAAAGTATGAATCCACCTTTAAATGCCTTTTTGTAGGCTAATTTTTCAAGTTTTCTCGTTCTGTTCGGACTTTGGCAGAAGCAGGTGTCTTAATAGGTGCCAAGTCCACATTCTAAACCGGATTCTGTGCTTGCAGTTGTGTTCGCCTACGAGCAGGCTCTGTTGTGTTTGGGCTATTACCCGGATGTCTGGTACGAAGCAGCCTTGTTCATGCAGGAAGCCAGCAAAAACTTAGCCGAGCGTGAAGCCAAACTCTCGCAGACTCTGGCTGACGATGTTGCTAGTACGGTTAAAATGGTTATTAGCTGTGGTCTGTGTACTCTCGCACGCATGGTCGACAAGAAAGATGGCTGTCGGAGTGCTAAAAATTCACTTAGTCCATAAACGACGTCGTTCCAGAGGAGGGAGGGGGTCGGCTGAAATGCGACGATAGACGACACGCACCAGGACGGGAGGGGGTTAGCAAGAAACGACATCGCTTTTTTTAGAAATTTTAGGGAGCTTTGAATGTATTATGTTCGATTTATGTACAGTCTGTCAAAGATTTCTACATTCAGAAAAGCTTCCCATAGTGGCTAGAGACCTGCACGGGCCGCCTTTTTGACGGCCCGGCCCGGCCTGTCCGGAAACCCAATTTTTGCGGCCCGGCCTGGCCCTTATGAAAATGCAATTTTTGTTCCTCGGCCCGGCTGAAATCCTCTAAAAATCCTCTGTAGGGCGACCAGGCCCGGCCCGTGCAGGTCTCTAATAGTGGCTCAAGGGCTATTCAATTCATTGTACAGTATGCAACAAGAAAAAATGACAGTACTGCATGTACTGCACTTTCAACTGGGGGTATAAACGGAAAACAACGTCGCCTAGGGGGGAGGGTGGTCCGAAAAATCGGGAACGACGTCGTTTATGGACGGCCCCTTATTTCGCAGAGCTCTTTCTACTGTAGTAGGCCTAAATGGCAAACAGTGAATTTAGCTTTTCGAAATTACCGCAGAACTGAGTTTGTTTTCGTCTTTTACTGTGGTCGCGTGTTTGTGTGCTAGATGTGCATGTGTTCAGCAGCGTACCCAGGGGGTGTAGGGTGGGTTACTCCCCAGTTGTTATGGAGGTAAAATGAGGCAAAAATAAGAGAAACGAACAAATTTTGACCTTTACATGTCTTGTTTATGCTCAGAATGCGTTCTAAATGCGTTTTTGAAGGCTAATTTTTCAAAAATTTCTCGCCGTGGCCCAACCAAGCGACTTCAAGATTTTACATACCCTTTCCAAAATGCTGGGTACAGTGCATGTATTCGTTACCGCCTGTTGAAGTGAACACCGATTTCTTTCTTACGTAGTTGGCCGGAAGGGACTTTGGAAGATGCCACTTATTCTAGACTTGTTCGAGCGCGCTATCAGTACGTTGCTGAAGGACTGTCCGCTGATGTACTTTGCCTACGCGGACTACGAAGAGGAGCGGATGAAGTTCCAGAAAGTTGAGACCATTTACAACAGACTCACTGAGTTGGCTCATGTTAATCCAACTTTGGTCAGTTCGGTAGATTAAAAAAGTACGCAGGTGAAATGATTGGTTTAGGCTTATATTCAACAAATGAAATTCTCTCGGCGCACAGAAGGTATCAAGGCGGCCAGAGCTGTGTTCAAAAGAGCCAGAGAAGACCCACGCTCCAGGTTTCACGTCTACGTTGGGGCTGCGCTTATGGAGTATTACTGTAGCAAGGTAGCACTTTTCACTCGGCAAGGCATTTGACAGCTGGATGGTGTGAGAGATTTTAGGATACGGTAGTGGCGATGCGAATATTCGATCTCGGCCTCAAGAAGTTCGGCGACCAGCCGGAGTTTGCCAAAGCCTTCATCGACTTTCTATCTCACCTTAACGGTACGTACTGTACGTTTAACTCTTCAAAAGCACTCACTTGTTCAGGCGAACACTCATACTTGTATGTTTTTGCTCTCTTACATTCTAAATTTTGTTTCCTCTGAGAATGTGGAGGCTTTGAACGAATAGCACAACGCCAACATGCGACGAACGGACGAACACCATTGTTTTGTGTTGTTAGTGCTCATTGTTGGCTGTTCCAAAATGGCTCTGGTGATTTAGGTAGTCATTAATGTATTGTTCTATTTTCAGAAGACAACAACACACGTGTGCTGTTCGAAAGAATACTGACCTCAGGCAATTTGGAGTCGGAGAAATCTCTGTAATCTTTTCTTGTAGTCTTCTGTAAGAATATGCAGAAATTTGCGTGTAGGGAAATCTGGGACCGTTATTTGGAGTTCGAGTCACAGGTGGGGGACTTGGCCAGCATTCTCAAAGTGGACAAAAGGCGTCGGGAGGCTCTTGAGAAGGAGTTTGGCAGTCAGCAGACTTTGCTTCTGATCGATCGATACAAATTTCTCGACTTGGTCCCGTGCTCCATTGATCAGCTCAAACTGCTCGGCTATAAGGTGGCAGTAGTTATGGAAAATGTCTCTACGCTACGTACGTGATGTGTTCAGCCGGGCTCTCGCAGTTTGGGTCCAGTGGCATCCAGTTCTCTTAGTTCCGAACGTCAGAGCCAGAGTTCGGGAGTTGGAGGTCGAGTAAATTTCGAGTTCAGCACTGCCTACCCCAGACCGGACGTATCGCAGATGATACCATTCAAGCCAAAAATCATCACCACGAGTTTGTTTCGCTTGTTTGCTGGCGTTTCTCTCAGAGTCGCCTTCGTTTAGGTAGTTACCACCCAGTGTCTGGCGGGGTGTTTCCACCGCCCCCGGCCGTGGCACATTTGATGCAGTTGTTGCCGCCACCCTGGAGTTTCAGCGGTCCCTTCGTTAGCGTTGACTGTCTGATGACCAGCTTTCGAGAGATGAAGCTGCCCGATGAGGGTATCTTTGCTTACGTAGTTTTGCGCCAATGTTCATTCATAGAGTTTTACAATCGTTGTACGGGCGCTTTGTGGCATTACTTTTTTACTCCTAGTGGCGCTGTTGGCTCAAGCTCGCTGCGTGTGTCTAGGGCCCGACCGGATATCCGGATCCGGATCCGGATCCGGCCGGATGTGGCCATATCCGGATCCGGTACCGGATCCGGATATTACCTGCCGGATATGCCGGATATCAGTCACAGATGAGAAAACGTGATTTTTTACGTATTTGAACATAAAATTAGATTAGTTCCAGTCATTTTAGGATATTTTTCGCTATTTAACTGCACAAAATGCTAAAAACCCACTCTCAAAATATCACCAGAGTGCGGAATCGCTTTGCACATACATTGTACATCACTGGTGGTTTATCTTTGCCACTTATAGTAAGGCTTCTCGTAGACCCGTTTTACCTGTACAATACTGTATGTCCCTATTTGTCTTCCCCTTACTTATTGGCTTGCTCAGGATTTTGCAAAAGGAAGTATTAAATTCTTAGATCTCTGGTTGAGCCACGGCCCAATCAGGGCGAGAAAATTTGAACAAAATTAGCTTGAAAAACGCTTTTGAAAGCATTCTCAGTATAGTATTAACAGAAATTAGGAGGTGTTGTAGTCTGAAGATACCTTCTGTTTGTACTTGATACCTGTACCTGTTTCAGTCCAAAAATACCCAAAATCAGGCAAGGTACATTTCGAAAGTACCCGATCAGGTATCAGTAGGTATCAGGTGGGTATTGCAAATCTACCTGATAATCAGGTACAGGTACAGGTATACCTGATCCACAATACTGTATGTGACTGGAAGAGGCATCGTCAATTCTTCCATCTCCTTCTCTCTGAAGCCCGAAAATGTAGAAATGTTGTTGTTTAATAAGTATAACTTGCGTTGTTTGAACCACAATTATCAGATGTTGTTTTGAATCAACTATTATAGAACAAAGAAATGTATATATAGGGTGTCTCAAAAAATGATCGCATTTCTTTTTACTGACATTTCCGCAAATTTTGACCAAATAGGCTGAAATTTGGACCATAGGTGCCAAAATTCGGGGAATTTTATGTGTTAAAGTTTGGTGCACTAGGCTTGACTACTTCCCGAGAAATTTAAAAAAAAAGTGAAATTTAGTAATTTCAATAGTGAAAGCCGGTCACCGAAAAAATGATCACATTTCTTTTTACTGCCATTTCCGCAAATTTTGACGAAATAGGCTCAAATTTGAACCATAGGTGCTAAAATTCGGGGAATTTTATATGTTAAAGTGTGGTGCACTAGGCTTGACTCATTCCCGAGAAATTTCAAAAAAGTGAAATTTGGTAATTGCAATAGTGAAAGCCGGTCAGCGAAAAATGGAAACATTTCCTTTTCCTGTATCTTTCCTAATTTTTGTCAGCATTGGATGAAATTTGGAGTGTATACGCAGAAGTTCAGGGTAATTCGTGTGTAAAAAATTGACGCATGAACTCCAACGCTAAATTTCTCGAGAATTAGTCAAGCCTAGTGCACCAAACTTTAACACATAAAATTCCCCGAATTTTGGCACCTGAGTCCAAATTTCAGCCTATTTGGTCAAAATTTGCGGAAATGGCAGTAAAAAGAAATGTGATCATTTTTTGAGACACCCTGTATGTGGTTTATTGCATTGTAAAAAATTTTAAGTTGATCAATAATATCCGGCATATCCGGATCCGGATCCGGCCGGATATGGGCATATCCGGATCCGGATCCGGATCCGGTAGAAATTTGTATCCGGTCGGGCCCTACGTGTGTCATTGCGTTCCCGGCATCTGCGAGATCGGTTGTTTGTGGGTTCTTAACCGGTCAAATCGACTGGAAGTAGTAGGTAGAAAGCGTCAGGCCACCGAAAGCCGGTGATGGCCTGTAGGTAAAGGTAAATAAAGGTACCGAACAGGTGCTGCCGTTGCACCTGATGACTGCCAGGGGATGGTTGTTTGTAGGCAGAGAAGTCCATTTCACAGTAGCTCTGACAATAGTGTGGAGCAGTGGAAGTTAAAAGAAACCAATTCAGTAGAAGTTTCAGTACCAAAACCGGGCGACAATATCAGTCAAGAAAACGGTGCCAGCTTCGACCAGCATCGTTTTGATGACGTGAAAAAAGAGTTCTACCAACTTTTGGCCACCACTCCCGACCCGATGCAGGTGACTAATAGTCTGCTTTCTCTTTTATCGCTTTTGGCGGCGTTCCGCTCTCGTAAATCAAATTGTAAACGGTTTTTGGAAATAGGTTGGATAGGCTTTTTGAGGCTATCCGATTTCACTTAAGGTTTTGTCGGATGAGAGTCTGCGAAGTGCTACGCTGAAGCGACCTGCCAAAGCAATGGACTCCGATGAAGAAGGCGATTCAGCCTCGGGCCCTCCGTCCAGAGACGTGTACAGAATGCGTCAGCAGTACAAGAAAGTGGCCAAATGATCCGGCCGTTTTATTGGTTGATTCCTTCCGAAATCACCCTAGAAAACACTGACCAACACAAAGTTTAAGCTTAAATAATTGGTCGCATCTACGTTCTTTATGTTTTGTTCATTGCGACTCGAAGGCTCATGCGAACAGCACACATCTGTTTCGAGCGTAGGCGATTAAAAGGTGTTGGTGCAACCATAGGAGTGATTTTGAAAAGGCAATTCCTCTTGTGTGTGCAGTTTTCACGTTCAGCTAGCAGTTGATTGGTCTGTCTGTCCTAGACTCGTTGTGTCTGCACAGATTTCGTACGTAGAGATGAGTTGTGCTTCTGTGAATAAAGGCTGTTCCAACCGGAGCACGGTGTAATTTTGACCGATGATGCATAAAGCCGTTTCTGCAAAGGCAAACTGAATAATTCAGCGCCTTTTCAATGAGCAAAACTGTTGTGGTGGTCGTGCAAGCGGTCGCTGTTTGCAATCAATCTGGGCCACGTCGAAAGCAATCGCGAGAAATCGGAGTTGAATAGATTGCCTATGCATTGTTGTTGCTGAGCGCCGGTCAGAGAGGGGAAGTGAGCCGTTTGTTTGTTTTCGACGTAGAATTCAAGCTGCCAATAGCCAACCCACGACTGGTTTGTCGTTTGGGGGAGTCACCTGGTAACGGCTGTGCCGCCCAGCCGTCTCGGCTATACAACAACCAGATTCTCCATTTATGTGTTTTGGCAAGCTGCGATGCCTGACGACCAACCGAAACTGACACGACAAGAGGAAGTGTGGATTACTGTCAAGATTCTGCTCTTAACATTCGCTCTCAATGTGCTGTCGGTGTCTGCCGTCAGCTACGTGGTGGGAGCATCGTTGCAGTTCTTTGCCTGCCTATTTGCCATCGTGTCATCAACCTCTACTATGACTGCACTTTTGACTATTTTTCTCTGGGACTTCTGGACTAGACCGGAACAGTTTCAGCGAGCCAATTGTGTTTTCACCGTGCGAAAGATGATGCGGATTGCCTAAGAAGCCTTGATACTGTGTTGGTTGGCGTTGGTGTTGGTGCGGGTTCTGCGGCGCCGGTGGGCTGCGGAGTTTGCGGCTTGGCTAATTAGCCAGAAATGGAGTTATTATTCGTTTCCAACTGAAAATTGGCGCTTAAAAGGACGCTCGGGGAGCTTGTGGCTCCTAATAAGCTGTTTTAGCTGCCTGTAATTGGGTTATGATTTGGCTCAGCTCAATTAGCTGCTATTAGTCGCTTGTGAGAGCCCTAAAGCCCTTAGAGCCCAACATGCGCTCAACTGCTTGTTAGCCCCTAAATTGACATCCACGCACAAAAGCACCCCTATATGGCTCAATTACTACAGAGAAAGACCAGGATGTAATCTATTTGACAGATCCCATTTTAGACAAACAGACACCAACACACACTGCTAAGTGCCCTGACTCTGCCTTAATCAACTCTAACACCGCCATAAAATCCCTACTCACTACAGTAACTCGTCGGGCGCTTTAGCTTAACACTAACCATGCACAGAATCGCGAGAGAACGGAAAGCACGCGGGATAGAAATTCAGCTGCACATACCAAGAGAGCTTTGACACTAGAACTTGGCAATACAAATAAACAAACACGTACAGAGACAATTGTCTGGTCCAGTCAGTCGTGACTACTGTCCTTATCGCTGCTCGATTTGTCATGGTCCCGTTTCTTCCTTACTATCTTCTTGTGTTTCATGCGTCGGTTCTGGAACCACGTTTTCACCTAAAAACCTAGTAAAGTCGGTTGAAATTATTCAATTGAATCAGTCACCTGCGTTTCGGAGAGATTAAGCGCCGCCGCCAGTTCTATTCTTTCCGGGGTAGACAAGTAACGTTGGCATTCGAATCGCTTTTCCAAGCCCTGCAGTTGGTGGTCGGAGAAGACCGTTCTGGCCTTTCTGCGTCGATAAGATTTACTTGTACCCGCCGTTGCCGCTGCAGCCATCAACGAAAGGTGATCGGCGGCGGTAGGCGGTCCCTGCCATAATGACGTCATAGGAAAGCCTGAAACATACGTACTGTACGTAGATACGTAGTCATCGTTATCGCCTCTAGGCATTTGACGTTAGTAATCCTGCGTTATTGTTCAACCAAGCCCTATCAACGTGCTTAACGGAAACGCCCACGCATTTAGTCTCAGGCTCGATATTTGGAGTGCGGCGTTGCTCTAGTGTAATCTTGATAACCATGGTGTTGCTGCGTTCTCTTGTGACCTTCATTGCTCTTTCGTTTTTTGTATGCCTTTCGACAGCAGGGAAAGATGTAAAGAGTGTCTGGCTAAGCAATTTGCGAAGGAAAGTTGTTCTTGTTTAGGTGGGTATGCCTTCAATGCGCATTGCCGGCGAAGAAAAGCTAAAAGAAAGACAGCACGCGTTCAGTGTACCACGTAAATCTGCCGACCCGTCGCCGTTTTGGAAGCGTTATAATGCGTGGCGCAAATTAAATGTTCTGTACTATACGAAGTGAAAATCAGTGAAACGATTCGAGTGTAATGTAAGCTGATTGTCCAGTTCATATGTTAATTCGGCAATATTTTGGCACCGGCTCAGGTGGGCCGGAAAGAGCGGCTCAGCACAAATTGAGAGTCTGTTCGATCCAATTGTTGTCTGTTGTGCGTCTCCAATCAGGGCAGTAATTGCTGTTTTGTCAGGTGTCGGGCTCAACTTTAATCACTTAATCCCGGGGGCGGGCACTTTTGCGGCGTGCGACCGCGCCAGGTTCGCAGCTTCCGCTGTTTGAGCTTGCATCTGAGCAAATAGAGCGGCCCTGGCCAAAGCCGATTAACACAGCCCGTCGACCGGCAGGTAACGCCGACTTGTTGGACCGAGCTTAATGGCCTGCTAATTTTCGTGAGGTGCAAAAAGAGACAAAGCGGCGGCGACTGTTGGCTCGTTTTTGCGCGATAAAATCTGATCGCAGAGCCTCTCTCACGCCCTCGAGTGCACTGTTCTGCGCAGGAACTCATAAAGCTTAGAGGCCATTAGCATCGAACTGATGCGCTAAACAGCCCGTCCTACGGCGCGAACTGTCGCGCTGGTTTGGGAGAATGCATCTCAACTGACAGCCTGCCCGCACATCCACTATTAGTCAATTATTAGTGCCTGCTTATTAGTTAACACATTAGTCGGCAAAACTAATCGAATCACCGTAAAAGCCAGCCGGCCAGATGATGCCCGAAATTCATAGTGGCAGCCACTCGCTCTGCGTAAAAACATCCACCCTCCACTCTCCACGCACCGCACTCACTCAACAATAGACTCCTGCTCATCAGACGCAAGCAAGTAAAAGCTTCGGTCAAAACATCTGGGGCTCGACAATGTCAGGATTAGTACCTGAACGCTCAGCCGAATGTTTCAAGTACAATCAATTTGTGTAGTGAGACAAAAAGGCGTTAGAATTCGGCGCAGTTTAGAACGATTTGTAAGGGTCAAAACAAAAGATTAGGATTGGGAAGCAAAACCTTGTGACGAAATAACGAAACATTTGATGTTTAGGCGCATGTACAGATATTATTAGTAAATCAACACTTCATTCAGTCTATGTGCGATTTTTCTTTCATTTCTTCCTCTCACACACCCAAAATATGGTATTGCTTTCTGGCATTATATCATACATGTAACAGCTCCGGGCCGACCTGGGGGGAGGGGGGTAGGGGGGGGTTTTTTCCTCAGGTGGGGGGTCGAGGGGGGGGGTTTCGCCCAGGTGGGGGGTCCCAAATTTCAAAAAGCTCCAAAACGCCTAGAAATGCGTTTTTAGCACGTTTTTCTCAGTAAGGACGCTAAAAATCGCTATTTTAAGCTGCCAAATAGCGTTTTAAAGCTAAAAACAAGCAAAAAATGACAAAAAGAGCTTCCAAAAACACCGATTTTTCTTAAATATCAGCAGTGGAAACGCCAAATTCGGTTTCCAAAGGCTTTTCAAGCGAATTTTAGGCTAAAAATTAGTGATTTCTGAGCCAGTTTGTTAGTACTGGAGCCACTACCACCACTTGTATTTTTTGGTCAGGGGGAGGGGTCCCTTAACCTGTCTCGGGGGGGGGGGGGGTGGGGGGGGTGAGGGGGGGGGTTTGGCCTTTCCCCCAGGGGGGGGTAACCCCCCAAAACCCCCCCCTAGTACATGTATGCATTATATGTAGAACGCCACGACTGAATAACAGCAAGCTTAGCTGTGCGCTTAAGATTTCTGTTAAACAACGCGTGATTAAATCTGACAACAACGATTGGATTAAAACCCATTTTGTCGCTGAACCGCTTAACTTTGGTGATGGAAATAAATCCAGTGACTACACCAACCTTGTGCGAGTAGAAAGGATCTGTCGAGTCCAGAGGTGCTACCGTACGCAGCGATCCAGGGAGGCAGATTGGGAAGAGAAATCTGAGGTCGGTCAGCAGAGCCCATCGTGTGAAGAGCTGCCACCGCTGCTCGAGGGCTCAGGTCCAGTGCCGACAGAAATCCGGCGCTCGTAACTTTTGTGCTGATGGCGGTCGGGTACGTGGGAAGAGGGATAGAGAGCGGGGCATCGGTCGACGACTCCGATGAACTTTTGACCACGGCCGGACCCGGGTTCAACAGATGATCGATCGAAAAACGAGGCGGAGTGCCAGCTTTGTCCGATTTAGACTCGCCGCCCGACATGGCACCTCCACGAATAACCAACTCGTAAATTAACACACTCAACTCCGGCCAAGCGCTTCTACAGTAAACGGAGGGCGGAGCGAACGCTGATTGGCTGCCAGCGTCGACGGCCGGCGGCTCTTAAGTAGCTAATCATAGACTGCAGAGGCGTCAAACATGCTGGGCTACAATAAAGTAGGTCTAATCCCTCTTATCTTGTTTATGGGTTGCACCTTCTAATCCTTTTTGCGGTAGCCAGCGCCACGGTGATTGCTAGTGTCATTTTGTTTTAGTCTGTTAGAATTTGCACTGAGAATTTTTAATAAAGATTCAGGCCAGTCTAGTTTGGGCTAAGGCTACAGAAATTTTGCTTGTAACCATTCATCACAGTGAAATGTATTTGAAATTAGCTTATGGCAAGTATAACCTATAGCAACTGATTATTGTGATCAAACGATTCGTACAGTTTTCAACTACTGTTTGTCAGTCAATGCATGTCCTACATGGTATTTTCAGGCACAGATATCATGTAAGGTGGGAAACTTGTGGAAAGAAAGTAGTTCAAAGACTCTGCCCAAAGAGCTAGGTGAAAGTGAGACTGAATTAATGCGGTCGGAAGCATGGTGGCTGTTCCGGTGCAGACAGGTGATTATCGATGCAAGCAAGGTGATGGGTGGGGTGGCCAATTAAGCGCAGCGACAATTAGTGAGGGTCGTGTTGATGCGAAGAGACAAAACACCCCAGTGGGCTGCAAATTGGGCCCATCCCAGTCAATTAGCACAGAATAGCCTAATGAACGGTGCCATTACGGAGTGTCGGTTATCACGTTGCACTGTTTGCGTAAGGACGTATTGCCCCCACCAGGACGTCTCAGCTGCTTCGCGCCCCCTCTACCGCGCACTTGAAATATGATAATCCGTGCCACTATTAACTGTTTAACGGCGCTGGCCACTCGGGTCCGAATTAAGGCTACCTTAATCCCAATGCACGCATCTGCCCGACCATCTACATACAATCCACAGATGGCAAGCCCATCTCTCTGCACTTGCGAACCAGCTCAAACACAGTTTCTGACACCATTTGTGTGTTCTGCTCCAGCAGAACGATTGTCTAAGAGCACTTGAGGCAAAGTCGGAAGTACTGAAGAGGTCACTCTCCAGATGTGACGTCTAAATTTCAGTTTTTGTCAAACAACAGGGCTGAGTAAACGCGCGGTCAGATTAGATAAAACAGCAAAACCAGTTTGCAGTTCTGGTCGGCGCCAAGAGCTAACAGCCTATTTCTAAAACTTGTACACATACTGGCGCATTTTGGACGCCCCAACGCTCTTCTCCACGCGTCCTTTATCCTCTTATTTTGATTAATATGGATTTCAAAGACAACTTCTGGGTAAGTTAGCTTAGACATTACTAACTAATCACAATACCGACACCTTCAGAACCCGCAGTTCTTGAACAACAGCGGATTTGAGATCGTGTGCGAGAGGTTGGACCATGGCAAACTGATGTCATCTGCTTTGTATGAGCTTATTAAAAATCGGTAGCAGCAAAGCAAACTGCAAAAATTGAATTTACTGTCCTATGCTAGGGCTCAGATTGAAGATCAGTGCGCGAAACAGCTGTTCAAGCTGACAAGAAATGAAATAAAGAGCTCTGGGTAAACTTCAATTTTGGCTTGATCAACTCAAAGTTTTTGTGGAATTAGGACGTACGGCAGTTGCTGGCGTGCGTTCGTTGAAGGCACCGAAAAGACTGCCAAGATCCACAAGGAACAGGCGAGCGCTCTTGAGCAGATCTGTCAGGAATTCCAGCAGTTCACCGCAGAACAGAACAAAGTCAGGAAAAGTGTAAGTAATTCTGCTTGATTCACTTCACTTTTATTACGTCCTGGTTCGAACAGGCCCAAAGCAACATACAAAGGCTACAGCAACAGAAAAAGAGTCTGCACGACCGACTAGTGAAAGCCGAGAAAGAGCTAAAAAAGCGAAAAGCAGACTTAGAGAGCCAGGAACAGCAGGTGGATATGTTGCAATGGGACAGCGAAAGAAAGAAAGACTATGATAAGGTTAGGAAGCGAAGCTATCTATTCTGTCTGCTTACAGTACGTGCTATACAGGCACTAAAAAGTCTCAGCAAAATGCAACAATTGGCGATAGATGCAGAAGAACGATATAAGGAGACCGTCAACAACTTGGAGGCCACACGAAAACAGTGGGAAGCCAGCAATGAAAACGGATTTGAGGTGTGTTCTGTTGCAAAGGGCCAGACTGCGGCTGCAGTGCTCAATATTAAAGATCATGCAAAAATGGGAGGAAAAACGGATAGCATACGGTCGTCAAGTGCTCTGGCGAATGGCCAATGTTAATACAGTAACAGCAGTCCAAATTGCTCAGGTATGTACTGTACATCACTAACAGAACAGCAAACAAATGCATTTTAGCAACAGCAACAGTTGCGCTCCGAGCTAAAGCAGTGCTCTGTGATCAAAGATATCGAACACTTCGTAGAGCACAAAAAGACCGGATCTAACCGTCCAGGTGAACACAAGTCTCAAGTCGTACAAACCGCCCGACCTTTTAGAGCCAATTTCGGTCGACACTTCACTGCTACTACCTCCGTCTAGCAAACAGGGTGGCGCTGCCAGAACAAGTATGGGAAATGCCAGTCCGGCCAACAGTCGCGCACACAAAATTGAACAGAAAACACCTCTGGTTGAAGAGCGAAAGCTACCACGCCGCAGGGAGATGGAAGAGATGACTAAGCCTGAGTTGCCCATACCGCAAGAGCGATACAGAAGAATGGGCGAAACATACATAAACAACGACTACAACCAAGCTTCAACCACGGCTTCGATTCCGGTTTATGCGCTGGTGCAGAAGAATGGCGGCTCGAGACGATCGGACCCGAGTGAAGCGTCTGTGACCAGCGACAACTCCTACCAGTCTGCCACCAGCTCAACGCTCGACGATGAAGAGAAAGTGAAACAGAAAGAAGTTCAGTCGGTAACTGCAAGAAAGCCGATACCCGGTCCAAAGCCTGTGGTGCCACGAAAACGAATTTCTAAAACAATGGAAGCGGAAAATGCCAGCCCTACCCGGAAAGAATTCGAAACCTTTTGCATTGTGACAACCGAACACACAGACAAGGTAACTAGTATAAAGATTGCCTGCTAAGCTAAACAACAGCTATTCGCCAAAGGAATCACAATCGCACAAATCCTTTCTGAAATCTGTTATACGCGCGACTTTAATCAAAAATTCTAGGACGGCAACCCGTTGCTGCACAGAAACAGTCTAGTGAAATTAGTAAGGCGAAACTCGAATGCTATGTGGCAGGTTGAGACTGAATCCGGGGAACAGATACTGTGTCCTTCTGAAAACTTGGAAGAAGAAAATTCCAATATTCACTTTTGATTCTTCCTATTCTTCTTACTGTATTACTAGCGTGCATGCATTATGTTGCTTGCTTCACTGTATTGTACGTAGCTGCTGTCTTTTCTCTTTATGCAATCAGATTTCTATGCTATTTTCTCTCAAACATGGCCACAAAAAATCCGTTAGTCAAGTCCTTTTCTGGGGAGGATCTGAGACAAAGTTTAGAGAATGAGTAGCCCCGATTTCCTCTGTGTTTCCACGACGGCAGTGGATTCACTAGGTCGAAGTGTTCTTGTACAAACGGATCGCTGAGCGCTTCTTGGATAACATCTTCGTTTTCCCGTGTGAACTTGGAACATGTGGAGTACACAAGGCGTCGCAGTTTTGGGAATTTTAGCGCTGACTTCAACAGCATAGCCTATGAGCATATCGGGTTATCACTTGTAGTATAGTAGAAGTGCAGTTGGTATGAGACAGTGCAGTCAGTACGAAAGTGTAAAGTAACGTGATACTAAATTAGTCAGGCCAGAACAACAAACAATCAGGCATACTCCAATTTTTCAACACACCCCCATCCTTTCCTGCAAGTCATTTTTTTCAGCAAATTTTTGCAATATTTCTTCTGAATTTCAGACACTAAAATTGCCTGTAAAACAGCACTTTGAAGCGGTATTTAAGCCCAAATTAGCTCTCAACTCAACTCAAAATTATTAACGAGCATTAACGTTTCTTCACGATGTTTAGCGTTTTTACAAAGATTAGCCGAAAATTGCGATTTTTTAGCATTTTTTAGTACCGTACCCCCTCCCTCAGATTTGGGCACAAACCCCAAACCCCTTAAAGAGGATGACCTGTTACATGTATGCAAATAGGTGTGGCTACCATGTCCAGTGATTTCACATAGTAACGCCGGAACTAAATACGTTGGTTGTATTATCTCCATACATGGGCCGTGGGGGTCCGTGGGTTTGTCCACCCTCCAATTTGGGCTCGACGCAGCCACCCACGTGAAGCAGAGTTTTGTTCCTACGCACCAAAAACGGCCGCGACCCCCAAATCAGTAGGCCCACCCCCACTTTTTTTGATTTTCACTACTCCAACCCATTTTTCCGGCCCATGATTGTTTATCTCGCTGCTAGACTTAAGCAATAACAATCACCTGTAAATTTCCCAGAGAATTCAGTCTTTTCTCAGACTTGTCATCGACCGAATCAGTAAGGAAATCCATTCTGTTAGCAATACCGGAACCACTGCAAGGCGGATCGACCAGTACGAACTTCACCTAAACGCCTTTACTAAACAAAGCCGATTAAACAAAAAATTCTCTGAACACCTACTTTAGAGAACTTCTTGTCTGCTGGATCAATACGTAGAAAGTCATTACATTCTACTTTCACACAAGTAGCACCGCTACGTTCGCACAAAACCTTTAACGTTTCAGTCCGTCTGCGGTCTTTATCGAAAGCAAAAATGCATCTAAAAGTGGACTCGATAAAATCAGGCTTTCCTCTTTATCTAACCCCTTATTGAGCATCAGACTTGCCATGTGACCCGTCTTCATTCCTGGCGCCGCGCAGGCATCAACAACGTGAGAACCCGGTGTCGGTCTTAGGCATAGTGACGACAGACAACTGGCCTACAACCTTTACGCATACACAGCACAGCGCCCGAAACCGACAACTACCTTGTCCTGCAAAATCAAGCGACCATTTCTGACCAAGTCATTCTCGTGCAAATCTGTGCCAGGTGGAAACACCAGCAACTCATCTATGTCTTTGTCTACACACAACTGTTTGCCAATTAGGGCAGACACGAAAGTGCGGAACCTGAACTTACGGCATGCTTCACACATCACTTACAGTCGGTCGGCAACTCACTTTCTACGGGAGGAAAGGGCGTTTCGATCCTCGACCAACGTCCAGCCTTGCTCTTGCAACTCTGTCAACACGGTCTCTGCGTCTGTCAACAGTCTGTTAACTCTCCCATAACGAGGAAGAAGCATTCTTCTGTTGTCGGCGGTCGAATCATGATCGGTAGTAATGTTTTTTCTCTAAAACACAGAGCATACAAATGATTAGACTATAAGTGAAGTAGGCAAGGTTTTCTCGTCTATAGTACTGAACCGAATCAATCCCATAATACCTAATAGCATTTTTACAGGTACCTTACAGTATCACTTGAAGTTCATCTACATTGTTTAAGCAAGTACATACATACTAGACATATGTATTAGGGGGTTTGGGGGTTAACCCCTAGCTGAAAAGGCTAAACTCCCCTGACTTCTCGAGACAGGTTTAGGGACCCCGACCTAAAAATACAAGTACTAGTAGTGGCTCCAGTACTAACAAACTGGCTCAGAAATCAAATCACTAATTTCTAGCCTAAAATTCGCTTTTAAAAGCCTTTGGAAACCGAATTTGGCGTTTCCCCTGCCTGATATTTAAGAGAAATCGGCGTTTTAGAGCTTTTTGAAATTTTGGACCCCCCTCTGGGCGAAACCTCCCTCGACCCCCACCTGAGGGAAACCCCCTACCCCCAGGTCGGCCCGGAGCTGTTACATGTATGGTACTGATGGTTCCATACTTCGGTACATGTCCTTAAACCCTTGTCTGAAAAGTCAGGGCGAAGCAAACTCTTCGCTGTATGAAGAAAACTATGCATTAATTGGACCTCCTAAACAGATACGCACCTTCAACAATAAAACGGTCCGGTACTGAAACACTTTCCGTGTAATACAAAAATTATGTCATTGTGTAAACAAACTAGCTGTTTGTGACTACGTACGGGTTGCGCACTAAATTACCTCTCTGTTGAGAGTTTTATCCAGTCTGAAGATGGGAGCTGACAGTTTGGAAGAACATCGCAGTCCATTTGAGCTGAATAAATGCTCATGCAAAAGCACCCAAACTAAGCAGACGCTTCCTCCGTATATCTGCTCCGACAATAAACTGGCGCATTTGGAATTGGCAAGCAGCTGCTCTATGCCGGCCCGATGCTTCAGGGTCTGACAGCAGACGCGAAACAATTGTTTCTTTTTCTAAAAGCAAATCTGAATTGCACAATGCCCCTACTTTAGTCCTCCTTGTCCACTACAGTTTTATGGTTTTCTATACTTGCACAACAACCACACACGATACATTTTTAGCTGTTTTCCTCTGTTCACCACTAAACGTTTGTCTTCGTAGGCCAATTGTCTGACCAAACCAGCCGCCGTGAAATAGTCGTGAATCTCTTCCGACGTAAAGAAATGAACCAACGTGCCGTCACCCCGAGCATACGAGTTCTCGCCCAAACAGTTTCTGGCTTTGAATCTCAACTGCGCCATGTCGTACCTTCCGTAATCGCGGAACAAAAGAACACCACCTGGCTTCAACAAGCCAACCAAGTTCTCAACAGCTTGACTCAACTTTTCGGGCGGAATTGCAGAAAGCACAAAAATGGCAGAAACAGCATCCAGTGACTCTTTCTGCAAAGGCACACCATCAGGCAACGGTTCAGTGATGTCCCACCTAAACGCCAAACATCTTTCGGTGTCGTAGGCAGCGTTGCTTTTAATCAGTTCGATCGCTTTTGACGAAAAATCGCAACAGAAAATGAACACGGGACGGCCTTCAACCGACTGCAGAATAGGGAAGACCGTATTTCCGGCGCCACATCCAATTTCCAGAATGCGCACTGAATTAGTAGTCTGACCCATAAGTTCGGGAAATTCGGTGAACAACCAGTTACGATCCTTAAAGAATTTATTCTCGTGTTTCTCGTAGAATTTGTCCCAGTTCTCTGCGCTTTCTCCATGGCGCTGCTCGTCTAGGTGAGCGTTGATTGGAGAAGAGTGGTGATCGGCCACGATCTGCTGTGCCCGTTGCAGCTGCTCAGGATCCCATTCTACGTTGTCCCAGGCGTTCTGTTCATACACGCGAGTCGGATCGTCCAAGTATCTGTTGCCGAATTGCGCACGCTTCGCTTCTTGTTCTGCGATCAGCTTTGAATCAGTCATCGCAGTCATTCGACTGGAATTGGCTTGGCTTTGGTCGGCCATGTCACCTCAAAAGTTGGTTCTTTTCTTCTCGACTGTCAACCACCACCAGTAACTTCTTACTAGTAGCAAATACCTTCCTAACTACATGCGTTCCTAACTTAAAAAGCAATCTGATTTAGAGACCTTTTATATGCGGCACGGGGCGGATTCGGAATCACCCTAGGGGAGTTAGGGAATATAGGTTAGATTCCTATAATAATAATAATAACAATAATAAATCCCTATAAAACCCCAGAGATAGACGAAATTACACTTCTCACCCCAGGGAGATTCGGAATTCCGTTTCTACCTGCGACATCCTATAGGATTGCGGTTGTATGTATCTCTATAGTAAAGCCTACTTTTTATAGTGCTGATCAGTGTTGCCAGGTTAGGGGAACATTTTGCGTTTAGGGAGAAATTTCGTTCGGGGCAGGGGAATTTCTGCAAAATCCGGGGGAATTCTTGGGGGAATTTTGTGGTCAACAAATTTCTAGCATTTTTAAGCTTTCACAGTCAGTCAGCCAATTTTTTCGACTGTAAATGCACATTATATACTGTTAGGCACTTATTTTTGGCCGCAAAGCCACTGTGCACGTGGTCATGCGCTCATACACTCGGCGGGGTAAGTTTCTTCAGAGTTGGTCGTCGGCGCAAAGCCCAACTCAGGCCACCGAAAGCTGGTGACAGCGAGTAGGTAAATGGGAACCGACTGGAGCTGCCGTTGCACCTAACGAAAAGCTATAATAGCAACCACACATGTGTTGGGACATATGAAACGGGGACAGCTACCACTGGGACCCGACAGACTGACACCGAGCATGTGTGCCGGCTAGTAGCGAAGGCAGCGAAGGAAGGGCAGGATGTGGGTGCGCGTGATGGGACCGAAGTGTGACCTAACACCGGGGCTACGGCCCCGCCTGGACAATCCGTCAATCCACGTTTTAAGGATGGCGACACATCCAATTTAAAGAAAATAGACATGGCAGAGCCTACCTATAGGTATTGCTGGATTTTTCAATTTTTGTTTGGAGCAATTTTGTGGGGATTTTTGAGGATTTTTTCTGAGTTTTGCAGGAATTCTGGTTCTCAGACCTGGCAACACTGGTTCTGATTACAAAAGTTTCCTTCCGGTTACCTTGCACTTGCTGGAAAATACAAGAGATCGAAGACTGTTTTGCTTGTCACAAACTCGCTGCAAAATTCGTCCCGCTTCAAAAACCAAACAATCAGCTGCACCTGCCATAAACAGCTCAAACTGGAGACCTGTTCGGTCAGTCTATTTGTCTGTCATAAACGAAAAGTAGGTACCTGTGCTCTCCACACCACACGCGGAATTATTTTGACTTTAACGGGAGCTCCCGTATTCCGCACATGCAAGCTTCGCATATAACATGCCAATCAAGGAGCCAAATTTAAACGCTACACTTTCATTGATTCTTACAATTCTCTAACTGGACTATAACCACAAACTTTCTATAATAATCCATTACAGTATTTGCCGCTTCTGTTCATTCATGCTTAAAAAAAGAATCTGTTTTCTTGTTAACAAAACAATTGGTTGTGTTTATTGCGTTCGAATTTGGCGTTTTTTTTATTGGATCGCAAATGCTTGCATACAAGTTCGAAATACGGTAGCTCCCGGAGTCAAAATAGATGCAACCGTAAGGAAAAATACCGAATACGTACTGAATCCCGGGTATCGGATAATTTCTTAGAATACCGGATACCGGATAATATCTGGCAATGATAATCAGGGTTTATAGAAATTCAGTAATTTTCAGACCAGAGATCAGTTTTTTCGATGCTTTCAAGAAAGGATTTGACTGAGATCGCGTTAAATCAGCTGGACCATATATTTTCTGGATTCAGTTCAGTTTATTACCGGGTTCAGTTAATTAGTTCAGAAAATTACGCAACGCACGAAAACCAAAAAACGCTGGAAAACTGGAAAAATTTCATGAAAATGCGACTTTTGGTTGGATATTATGGGGTATCCAAAATATAGCTAAAAATACCGGGTTATTCGGTTTTTACCGTGTGGCTCCGTGTTCTGGCACGTCGGATGTCCAAGTCGACTCATTAAGCACTCCCTTTACTGGGTTAATGGCGGCTCAAGTGGCAGTGAAGGAAGTCAAGGAGAAGAAAGAGGTGGAGAAAGATAAAGCGGCGATGTTAGAAGTTGGAGCTCCGGATATTCTTTGTTCGGCACACGGCCAGTTTGAGTCCAGTTCTGTTGATGTTGTGCAGCAAGCACCTTCTCAATGCGCGTTTTCTGGGGCACACGCGGATGATCCCGACGATGTGGCCTCTGCCGATGCTAAGAATTCGGCTTTGTTCCAGTTTGCTCTTCAGGACGTCCAATATGTGGGAAAAAGTAGGAGAAAGAGGCGAAGGAAGAAAGGGAAAGAAGAGAAGAAGTTTGAAGAGAAGATAGAAGTAGGGAGCAGAAGGAAGGAAGAAGAAGAAAAGAAAGAAGAAGAGGAAGTGAAAGAGGTCATGTGGATGAAGAGGAAGAGAGTAAGAAGGAAGGAAGATGGGAGAGAAAGAGAAGGAAGAGAAAAGATGTTTGGGGGAAGAAGGAAGAAGAAGGTGAAGAAGATGAGGAGAAGAGTGTTGAGAGGAGAGAGAGTGATGAGGAAGAAAGTTATGAGCAAGAGTTTGAGAAGTAAGAGAATGTTAAAGAGAAGGATGGTGAAGAAGAAGTTGAGAGTGAAGAGGATGAAGAGAAGAAATGGAGAGAAGAGAGTTATGGGGAGGAAGATAAAGGTTGAGGTAATGAGAGCAAAGTGGAATGTTAAGAGAAGAGGAAGGAAGAGAAGAAGGATGATGAGGTGTGAGATGATGAGAGGTGGATGGAAGCAACGAAAGTGGAAGATGAAGAAGAGAAAGAGGATGAAGAGGAGAAAGTCAGTAAGAAGAAGAAAAAGAAGAAGAAGACAGAGGAAGAGGATGATAGTTCGTTCGAGTTTGCTGCCCAAGAGATGGCATTCCGTTTCCCCAATGACAAGTCAACAGGTGCAAGCGAAGGCACAGAAAGGCCGAGATGTAGCACGTGGGGGATCGAGTCAACATGGTGTTAGTGCAGAGCAGGTTACTGGAGATGCCGAGTCAACAGAGGCGGAGCAGTTTTCACAGTTCGTTCATTCCCCGATTGTCAGGCACAGCGGCGGCCAGTTGACACTCGTCCAAAGGGGAGTGATGAAGAATTTGATAGTTTTGTCTGAGTGTTTGTAGTATCGTACTATCGAGTGGTTGTGTGTGAGTGCGTTCGAGTGCGTGTGTTGTGTTGTGTACAAGAGCTACTAGTAAAGACTCTCAACTCCGTTTCACCTTGCAATATTTCCGCAAGTGTTTCATTAAATTCATTGCTGACATTGACTTTTTAGGCTGATTTTGAATTATCGATGTCGATCGATATTTAACTCAAAATATTGGTATCGATATCGAATATCGTCGAGTTTTGATATCGTCGGAACACTAGGTGCATCTCTAGTCAAAATAATAATTGCACGCATACATGTACTCGGGGGGTTTGGTGGTGGTTATTCCCCCAGCTAGAAAGGCCAACCTCACCCCAGCTAGAAAGCCCAGTTTAGGGACACCCCGGCCCAAAAATACAAGTGCATACTACTAGCGGCTCCAGTGCTAACAAGCTCGCTCAGAAATCACTAATTTTTAAAAAGCCTTTGGAGACCGAATTTGGCATTTCCAAAGCTGATATTTAAGGGAAATCGGTGTTTTTGGGAGCCCTTTTTGTCATTTTTTGCTTGTTTTTAGCTCTAAAACGCTATTTGGCAGCTTAAAATAGCGATTTTTAGAAGCCTTTTTGTCATTTTTTCTTTTTTATCTCAAAAACGCTATTTATCAGTTTAAAATAACGATTTTTAGCCTCCTTACTAAAAACGCATTTCCAGACGTTTGTAGTTTTTTGAAATTTTGGACCCCCTCTGTGCGAAACACCCCTTGACCCGCTCCTGACGGAACACCCCTATCCCTTCCCCCAGGCCGGTCCGGACCTGTTGCCACACATGTATGTAACAGGTCATCCGCCGAAGTGGAGTTGGGGGTCTGGCGCTGCTCTGAGCCCAAATTGTAAGTAGGGTTGGGCACTCAAAAATCGCAAAAAATCGCAATTTCTTCTTCTAAAAATAGTTTTTTCAGAAATCTATCATCGGGTCACCACTAAAATGAGCAAAGTGGCAGTAGATCTCTTCTTTGACGTGATATCCCCTTACGCATGGATCGGATTTGAGGTATTCTGCCTTTATTTATTTGTGGCATTAGCACGCATTGTCCTCCGTTACAGCTCAACCTTTTTATGTTATTCATGTGGTACATTCCATTTAGGCGTTGTGTCGGTATCGAACTGTCTGGGCCATCAATCTGCGCTTCAAACCCTTCCTTCTTGGCGGAATTATGGCAGAATCTGGTTAGACTGACTGTTACGGCGACATATCCAACAACGGTAATTTACAACTCTTACATGTATTTCAGGAAATCAGCCACCAATGATGGTTGCTTCCAAGGGTTTGTATATGCACCAAGATTTAGATCGCATGCGAAATTACTGGAACATTCCACTGAATCATCTTAAGGTATGATTTTGATGGCGCCACTCATACATACATACATACATGTACGTAGCAGTCGGTGAAGTGCAAAGAAAGCACCTACAGTATACTTAATAGAATCTATTTCCAGGATCCTGTAGATGCCTTGTTAACAAAAGGTTCACTTGCCCCGCAGCGATTTTTAGTCAGCCTCGACAAGCAACGTCCCGAGTTGGTTGAAGCAGCAGCGCGCGAATTCTGGATGCGTCGCTGGTCTCGGGATGAGGACTTTCATCTGCCCGAACACTTGCGATTGGTTGAGACTGACCGCTGTCTACAGTATGTACTGTATGTACAGTACTCTGTTTAAAGGTTGGTCAGCAAATCGGTCTTGCTAATGATGCCACAGAAGAGGTGATTGCCGCCACAAGCTCAGACCAAGTCAAATCAGCGCTTAAAGCTAACACAAAAGAGGCACTGGATCAGGACGCCTTTGGCGCACCTTGGATAACTGTTCACTTGCCGTCTGGGAAACAATCTTTCTTCGGATCCGATCGATTCCATGTTATCTCGGACTTACTGGGTAGAGAATAACTCTTCTATGTGTAGCCTTACAGACTGTGTGCATGTTCCTGCTTGTTTGTAGGCCAGACATTCCCGGGTCCTCTGAGAGAACTTTCAAAATCGAAGTTGTGATTTTTGATAGCCTTGCTCAATTACAGTAGAAAGAAAGATAATCGGTGCTGCATTATATCTTGGTACAGTATTTTGAACATTTTGAACGGATAATGTTAAGTGAAGTTGGTACAGTAGGACAGGACTGATAGAGAGACTGATATTGTTATTGGTTTAACCGCAAATTGCTACTTGAAGAAAGAATATTCTGTCCATCGTATGTACAATCACAACAAGGGCGGTCTGCCCCGCACGGGAACCTCTCAGCAAGACGGTTTCCCCTGGGATATTCTGGCACGTAATTTTTTAGCTAACTTTCCTTTTTCAGACAAGAAAATTGCTTGAAAATAAAAATTTTCAGCTGTTATTTTACCACAGACATGGGCTAGGTTAAAATACGCTATTCTGAGCTTACACCTTCAGGCATACTTTGATCATAATTTTCTGTGCAAAATTCTTCCTAAAAATTCCGTAGGGGGTAGCGGCGGCTGATGGGGATAGGTCAGAGCCTAAATATGGGTCAACTTTGCTTATGTCTATTTGAGCCCAAATTAACGCTATTAGCGACTTTTAGCTCGAAACCATACATGGGCCGGAAAATCCGAAGAGGGTGTGGAGGTAGTCTCGTGGAGTGGGTTCCCAGAAAAGTCCAAAAAAGCCTAAAAAGCGAAAATTTTCTCGCTCCGGGAGGGGACTTTGGCCGACCGACGGGGGCTTTGGCCGGCGTGGAAAGGGGTAAAGCCCCTCACCCCGGCCCATGTATTCTCGAAACTACGATTTTCAGCGTTTTTAGTACTCCAGGAATTTTGTCTCGGACCCACCCAACGCAACCCAACCCCTCCCCGTTCAGCTGATGACCTCACGACTGTTTGGCGGTTGCAAAAAATAGAAACGTCGCAAAAGTTGTATAGAAGCAACGTTTCTTCGAACTTTTGTGATAAACTGATCAAGCTTTTGGCAGGATTAATTCTCATTAGCTTTATTTATTTCTTGAAGATACTGGTTATAGAAAATTGGTTTCATTTACCGAAAGAATTTTCTGTTTTTTCGCTTGATCATCGAAAGACTTTTATTATAAGCTTGCTAAAAGTTTTCGTACCAAAACCATATGCGCTAAATAGAAGACGATGTAACGCATCTATTTATGCTGAGAATATTGTACCTGAACACTCCCAGAGAGCAGCTTACGGTCGGTACGAATTGGTCTGATTGACACTAAAATGTCACTAACGGAAAATTAAAGCATGAAATCCTACCAAAACGTTGCATTAGAGCAGCTTACGGTCGGTACGATTTGTAAGCGCGAAGCGAACATAAAAATTCCAAAACGACTCTCCTTAGTTTAAGAGTTGTTTTTTTTCGTTACTGGAGTGGAGCTCTTCGGTTTTTTCGTCTGGCCTAATAGATGTGACTCTTGGCTACAATTCTATGCTAAATTCTGCAGGAAAACATGCGGATTGAGTTAGTGGGAACGCCTAAAAGTCATATGTGCGCCGTTTCCATAAAACAGTCGTGACCTGTTACAAGTATGTTGTCAATCTTACACGGTATAACGGTGAAATTTCTAGTTCGATTGCTTATCGGAGATTGGCACGTAGTTCTGTTTCTGAATGTCAGGGAAAAAAGTGTTGATAGAATTGTATTACGATCTTCTTTCGCCTTATTCTTGGATCGGATTTGAGGTTGTTCGTCTCTCCAATGCTAATCGCGGTATTAATTAACTTCATTTTAGGCGCTTTCCTTCTACCGGCAGCAATGGGACATCGATCTACAGATCAAGCCTTTTTTATTGGCTGGCATTATGGGTGGTTCTGGTAAAATCACCAATATAAACATGCTTGCTGCAAAACTGATGTCTTATAGGAAATAAACCACCAATGACAAACAAGACTAAAGGGGCGTACTTGTTGCAAGATCTCCAGAGATTAGGTCATTATTGGAATGTGCCGTTTAACGCTGATATTCTGGTAAGTACATTGTACGTATCATGTCTCTTATAGTAGAAAGACTGCTTATTGTACTGTACAAACAACTACTGTATGCAACGTAGCTATTGAAGAGAGTTTACTGGTTAAAATACAATGATTATACTGACTAGACGGGTGGGTTGTACACATGTTTCAATATGTATAGGCTACCTCTAGACAAAGCACGTATAGCTTGACATAGGCTGACGCCTCAAAGGGTCCAATGGAAAATCCGATGGAGTCTCTGACGCCTATGCGATACCTTCTGAGTTTGGAGCAAGTGAAGCCATTACTGGTGGAAGGGGCTGCTCGGGAATTGTGGAAACGCAAGTGGTCGACTGGTTATGGATTCCATGCCATTCAGCATCTGAAAGAAGTAGGGGCTTTCTGTGTCATTGTACAGTATATTGCTGTTTTGTTGAGTTATCTGCGCTGTTTCGTGCCAATATAGAATAGGCGCAGAGCAGTGTAAGTACTGAAACGGAGTTGAGAGTCTTTACTAGTAGCTCTTGTACACAACACACGCACACACTCAGACGCACACACACACAACTGCTCGGTAATTCAACAATACAAACACTCACACAAACTATCAAATTCTTCATCACTCCCCTTTCAACGAGTGTCGACTGGCCGCCGCTGTGCCTGACAATCGTGGAAAGCGAGCGCCTCTGTTGACTCGGAATCTCCAGTAAGTTGCTCCGCACTGACACTGTGCTGACTCGAACGGTTAAGCCCGGTTCACACTGCCGTGAACTAAGAACTAAGAACTAAGAACTAAGAACTATGAACTAAGGCGTGAACTAAAAATCTGGAATAAGAACTAAGAACTAAGGACTAAGAGTGGGGCGTTCACACTGTGAACTAAGAACTAAGCTGGAGGCCGCACGTTTTGCTGTTGTGGTAGCTTAAATATAGGCATGTTTTCAAAATTTGTTGACCAAATCAATGTTTTAGTCTTCCGAACAGTGAACAGATTGAATTACATGAGTTTGCGCTGCTGTGGCTCAAAAATTAAGCAGTTCTGGTATGTTTTGATACGAAGCCTCCTCATTCGACAATTTTAGTGACATATAGGCCCAGCTATTCAAGGAAATCACTTGAGACATGCTAAGCAGATGTCAGCCAATTATACATTCGAGTTTTAGTAATTTTAAACAGTGTTCATAAGCGCACAATAGGCATATTGTATCTGCAAGCCAAAAATTGGCTCACGTGCATCTCCCAGTGTCTTCTATTTGCTCCAAGTCAATAGTATCAACGTTTCTGTAGACGTACGACACCGAAAACATGTTTATGCCCTTTTTCAAGAGTTGCTGCCGGGTGTTTTGCATGTTTAACGTAGAAAACAGAGGCTTTCTGCACTGTTGCATTCAATTCTTGTATTGACTGGTTAAAAACAGTTTCCATGACCTAAAACACACGCGCGCGGTCGCAAAATCCTTAGTTCATGAACTAAAAGTTGAGCTTAGTTCAACTCGCCTTAGTTCTTAGTTCACGATTAGTTCTTAGTTCTTAGTTCTTAGTTCACAAGTGTGAACGCATCTGAACTAAGAACTAAGGCCGTTAGTTCTTAGTTCTTAGTGCTTAGTTCTTAGTTCACGGCAGTGTGAACCGGGCCTTACGCGCCACGTTTCGGCCCTTCCGCGCCTTTGCTTTGATCTGGAGACTTGTGAACGGTGAAACAGACTTGTCAAGCCGAGACCCGGGACCAATGAAAGAGAAGTGGTGGTCTTTACTAGTAGAGTTGCACAACACAACACACACACACGCGCACTCACTGAATCATACACAACAACCGCACAGGAAGAAACTCACAACAACACTCGGTAATTCAACAATACAAACACTCACACAAACTATCAAATTCTTCAGTACGTATCATACTGCACTGCTTGATATAGAATGTACAATGACGTACATCTGCATGCTTTCCCTAGGTCTCACAGAAGTTGGGCTTGGATGGACAGGAAGAAGATTTTGTACTTGCAGGAATGGAAAGTGAAGTGATAAAAGGACGTTTGAAAAGAAACACCGAAGAGGCATTAGAAACAAACGTTTGTTTGTACTATGTAACTTGTGCTCCGTTTTGGGTGGCAGAAGCCCCGCTCCTTTGTAGGCGTTTGGTGCACCGTGGATTGTGGTTCATACACCGAATGGCCACCAACATACTTTCTTTGGGTCAAATCGTTTTCATATAATCGCCGATTTGTTGGGTAAACCATTCGACTCTCAAACACCGACAACAGCACAGAAAGATTCCAGTTCGACCAAGATTCCCGTCGATTTATTTTTTGACGTTATTTCGCCATTTTCTTGGATTGGTTTTGAGGTTGGTCGATTTAGTATTCATTTTCAAAGAGCAGTATTTATTTACGGTGCTTGCGTATTATTACAGGCATTGTGCAGATACAGAAACGTGTGGAACATTGACCTGCGCTTTCGACCTTTCTTGCTTGGAGGAATCGCTAAAGCTTTTCTCGGTGAAATAATTTTACAAAACCTCTGTCTGTAGTATACCTTATGTGTGGCTTTCTCAGGAAACAAACGACCACAACTGTCGCCTTCCAAGATTCAGTACACATTCGAAGATATCCAACGAGTTAGTGGTCACTGGGCTGTACCAATAAATCCAATGCCGGTGAGCTCACCTGTGCTGTCTCTCGCTGGACGGGTCATCTGATGTTTTAAGGATCCATGGGAAGCCATGTTTAAGAAGGGTTCACTTGCTGCGCAACGCTTTTTGGTTAGTCTCACACAACATCAACCGGAGCTGGTAGAAAAAGCAGCTCGTGAGATGTTCATGCGACGTTGGAGTAGAAACCAGGACATTCATCTTCCTGAACATCTACGACAGGTACAATTTGTATGTAGTGTACGTACGAAGATGTAGAACTTGAAACTTGAAACTTTGTACGAACCGTATGATATAGCCAAGTGGCTAGTCAGTCACATTTAGAAACATGACACGCAGACGTAGATGATCTATCAATTTACAGTTTGCCGACTTTTGCGTGCTGAATAACAGAGCGCACGAAAGAATCCTAGAACCTGCAGTGGTTGAATCAAAACTACGCGCACATTCTAAGGGTTAATTAACAACGAGCGTATCGTTTAGGTGGGATTAGACGTTGGACTTTCGGAAAGTCTGACGCAACAGACTGTCGAAGCAAGTAACAGTGCGAGCGTAAAGGACTTGCTCAAAATAAACACTCAGGAAGCGTTAGGCAATGGTGCTTTCGGTGCGCCTTGGATTATGGTTTACAGAAATTCAGAGGAGAGACTGTCGTTTTTTGGCTCAGACAGAATCCACTTGATTGCTCACAGTCTTGGTAAACCTAGACAGTACAGTAGCAATGTTGCACACCAGCTATGGTTTCTGTGTTCTAGGCGAGAAGTACTATGGTCCGCTAACAGAATATTCGTCCTGCAATGTATGATAGTTAGACTAATAGAGCAGAGCGCAGTTGTGTTTTTGATTTTACTCTCATGGTGATTTTGAGCTAACTATTGATGGTATCAAGAATGTATAAGGGAAGAATGTTCCACTGCGCGGCCGGCCGCTTGCAGCAGCGTGGCCATGCGCTGCAACAAAATTTCGGGAGGGTGACCGAATTTCGGTCCCCCTCCCGAACGTTCGGGAGGGCGACCGAATTTCGGTCACCCTCCCGAAAAACTCTTAGGCGCCTATTGCAAGTGAACCCGATTTTGGCCGCTCGTGGCCGCTCGCTCGGAGTTTTTAACAAATTCAGCAGAGTTCTCTCTGAAATAATCAGCTGATATCCGGCTGAACAACGGATAGAAACATGTATTTAACATACTAGCTCTACTAGTATATACTGGTATTGGTATGCGTTACTGATAACAAAACTAACGCATAAAACATACACATACGCAGCCAAAAATTTTGTGCATTTTCTTTGCTTGATTCTTTGCTACCATGATTGACTTTACAAGCATGTAACTCAGATCTAAAAAATCAGAAAAGGCTATACATAGCTTTCAACTGATTGAGTAGAACGTTTTCATTAATAATGATTTGCGTCCATCCACTCCGAGAAAAAGAAATCGCTGTTGGAGTTTGTCGAAAAATGACGATATAGACGAGTCTGTGTGTTTACGCAAACTTTCAAATTGTATAGCAGCCAGGGATGAGGGGGAAACGGCGTTAATTAAGAAAGGAGGACGCCTACCGCTCAAATCGTGCGATACATTTTCTTTGCAGGCGCAAGAAATACCATATACTTTTAGAAGAAACTCGTTTTAGGAGGGACGATCCCTAGTGGCTGAGTAACAAACAAAATGAAATGTTATTATTGTATATTTCCCTCAATTTGTTTTTGCTTTCTTGCTTAAACTTCGCTCTCAATAATCGTGGATGCGACAATGAGCGGCCACGAGCGGCCAAAATCGGGTTCACTTGCAATAGGCGCCTAAGAGTTTTTCGGGAGGGTGACCGAAATTCGGTCGCCCTCCCGAACGTTCGGGAGGGGGACCGAAATTCGGTCACCCTCCCGAAATTTTGTTGCAGCGCATGGCCACGCTGTTGCAAGCGGCCGGCCGCGCAGTGGAACATTCTTCCCTTATACATTCTTGATGGTATTGATAGGACCACCTACGTACACGACTGTTTGGTGGTTGCAAAAAATAGAAACGTCGCAAAAGTTTTATAGAAGCAACGTTTCTTCGAACTTTTGTGATAAACTGATCAAGCTTTTGGCAGGATTAATTCTCATTAGCTTTATATATTTCTTGAAGATACTGGTTTATACAGGGTGTGTCAAAAAAAAACAACCCAGCAGAGTTTTTGCTGTAGCAACCGCAAATCTCAACCGATTTGAATGAATCCTGCTTTAAATGAAAGATAACTAAATTCTTGAAAGACTGGAGAAGGCACTATTAAGATACGATGCTTAGTTCCTGAGATATTTTCCTTCAAACTCAAAACAGAGATTTTGGCAGTGAACAAGAGCGATTCCGTTGCACTTCACAACAAAACGGATTCCTACTGCTGAGGGGCAACAAGACTTTTAGAAATGAAGTAACCAAGCATGTGTGGCACCAGAAAAACCTCGTTACGTTAGCCCTGAGCAGTAGGAATCGGTTTTATTATGAAGTGCAACAGAATAATAAAAATCGCTCTTGTTCATAGCCAAAATCTGTTTTGACTTTGAGCGCAAATATCTCAGGAACCAAGCATCATATCTTAATAAAAGCTTCACCAAACTTTCAAGAATCAATCTATCTTTCATATAAAATAGGACTCACTGAAATCGGTTGAGATTTGCGGCTGCTACAGTAAAAAAATCTGCTGGGTTGTTTTAATCTCTGTTGTGCACTGCCAAAATCTCTGTTTTGATTTTGAAAGCAATTATCTCAGGAACTAAGCAACGCATCTTAATAAATGCTACACCAGTCGTTCAAGAATTTATTTATCTTTCATTTAAAGCAGGACTCATTCAAATCGGTTGAGATTTGCGGTTGCTACAGCAAAAAATCTGCTGGGTTGTTTTTTTTTGACACACCCTGTAGATAATTGGTTTCATTTACTGAAGGAATTTTCTGTATTTTCGCACCGTCATCGAAAGAATTTTATTATAAGTTTGCTAACAGTTTTCGTACCAAAACCATATACGCTAAATAGAAGACGATGTAGCGCATCTATTTATGCTGAGAATATTGTACCTGAACGGTCCCAGAGAGCAGCTTACGGTCGATACGAATTGGTCTGATTGACACTAAAATGTCACTAACAGAAAAACGAAAGCATAAAATCCTACCAAAACATATACGCTAAACAGGAAAAATCATTGCGCATTTTTCACAGTCGAAAACCAGGCCCTACTAGGTTGCATTAGAGCAGCTTACGGTCGGTACGATTTGTAAGGGCGGTGCGAACATATGTAATACTTGCAAAACGACTCTCCTTAGTTTAAGAGTTGTTTTTTCGTTTCTGGAGTGGAGCTCTTCGGGTTTTTTTGTCTGGCGTAATAGATGTGACTCTTGGCTACAATTCTATGCTACATTCTGCAGGAAAACATGCGGATTGAGTTAGTGGGAACGCCTAAATGTCATATGTGCGCCGTTTCCATAAAACAGTCGTGCCTAGAATCTAAACCTCAACATTGGCTCCAACCTTCAATTCAAACCGACACTTGTTGAGGTCAGAGCATGAAAGCCAAGTGAGGAAAAACGTCTCCGCCCTGCCTATCACCCTAACTTCAAGCTTAAACTAAGCTCAGACTTACATAAAGCTTTAGGCTCTTACGTTTAGTAAGGCAAACTGTAGGTAAGCAGCATGCAGTAATTAGATGGTGGTGGTGCTAAAATACAGTCGTGCATCGTTAATATGGCCACTTTGGGACACGACCCACCCAACTGGCCATATTATCGAATCAGCCATATTAACAAAACTTGAAAAAAAAATTGAAATTGTGAAATCTGACTTGTAGCATCATTCTGTACCTGTCTAATAATTTTACCGGTATATATCGACAGATAACCTTCAGCTGGCTCATTCTTTGCTTACAACAGAAACATCCATTTACTGTATGTATCAGCAAACGAAATGCAAATCAAATCAGCGCAAATAGATTCGAATGGCATCATTGCTGAGACCGGGTTCACGTTCCTTTAGAGTGCAGATTTTCTTCTTATACGGCAACAGAGAGTTCCGACCTTTTGCGGCATTTGGTTAAGTTAGTAGCAGATGAAGAAGCCATAATATGCGGCAAACAATTTGGTTAGTGCGGAAAATTAAAACTGAACGTGAAGCTTGAATGTGCAACAGAAAAAGCAAACGTAACGTTGCTAGCAGAAGACAAAGACAAAAACGACGAAATTCGTTCGAAATTGTAGATTACCCTGATGGCCAGATTAAAAAGTCAGGCAGCATTTTTGGCCATATTAACGAATCAGTTAAGATGCATTTTGCGAGAAAGTCAGCTTTGAGGGGGCAAGCAGGGCCATCTCACGGATCTGGCTGATATTTATATCTATTAAAATAGAGCACAGTCGAAGACCAACGGTGCATGCCCGGCCACCAGCAACCCCCCAGAACCGGAGCTACACCCCCTCAAAGTTGGGTCGGCAGCAATTTTCGGGCTCATTTTAATAGCTCTGACACTCTCCATTCAAACGATCACCCTTCATTCGTTTCTTAAGCTAGGATCCCGACTCGCATATGGTTTTGTAGCTGGTCCAATGGCCTTTCATTTTCTGGTATCCCCGTTTCCAGATCTTAGCTGGTTACCGAGATATTCGCCGAAAACTGCGAAATTTCCACAAAATGCCACTCCGTTTTTTTCCGAAAAATCTTTTTAACTTTTTGTGCAAAGGCCCTGCCAAGCTAATGTTTTAACAAAAGTTAGGCATGAGTTGGCCAAACAAAATGAGCGCCCCAAAGTGTGCGGTTAGGGGGGGGGAGGGGGGGTATTTTGGCCTCTCAAAGGTGTTCGAAAAAATTTTTTTCTGCAAAGCTTAGTTGTTAGCATACTGTTATATGCAGTTTTGTGTGCTGAGTTCGAAAATGCATTCAGTTTAGCTTGATTCGCTCTGGATCGGGAGAAATTGGCGTCCAAAGTTGAGACCAACCCTTTTTCTTGACTGGCACTACTCGCTAGTATCACCATTAACCGCGGTGCAATGCAGTTTTTCTTATGTAGTTTTTGCTGCTGAATCCGAAAATAACTTTATTTTTGCTCTACGTTGCCTACTTTTGAAGATATCGGCATTTTCATGATTTGGGAAGAAAACGGCTGCACTTGCTATAACATGCTTGTTTGAAAGGTGACTCAATTCAGTCGCATCTAGGGTACAGAGCCATAAAAATTTATATCACCTAATGCAGTTTTTGCCGCTGATTACGAAAATGACATCTGTTTTTCAATCTGACTGCTCCTGAGCTACTTATGTAACTTTTATGCCCTGGTACTCAGACAATAAGTTATCTGTCAAATCTGGACCTAATATGGTATCTATCTGGTGCAGTTTTTCCGCTGATTCAGAATATCATCATATTTTTGCGCTACGGCCACTCGGTCGCAAGTTATGGACCTCCAAAGTTTCATTAAGAAACATGCCATGAGAAGCCATAATCCTGAAATAAATGTTCAGTGTTCATGCATTTCTGAAATGAACCTTTTGTCAGTCAATAGTGTACCCGACCTATTTTGACCCGCTGAGTTCAAAAATGACCTTTGTTTTTCTCTACTGCTGTTCAATTTTGAGATATTACTGATCAAACAAAATTTGCATTAATATTCATATATCTCCAAAAGGAGTAACTATAGATTAAAACAAACGCCATTTTTTAACTCAGCGGGTCAAAATAGGTCGGGTGCACTATTGACTGACAAAAGGTTCATTTCAGAAATGCATGAACACTGAACATTTATTTCAGGATTACGGCTTCTCATGGCATGTTTCTTAATGAAACTTTGGAGGTCCATAACTTGCGACCGAGTGGCCATAGCGCAAAAATATGATGATATTCTGAATCAGCGGAAAAAACTGCACCAGATAGATACCATATTACGTCCAGATTTGACAGATAACTTATTGTCTGAGTACCAGGGGCATAAAAGTTACATAAGTAGCTCAGGAGCAGTCAGATTGAAAAACAGATGTCATTTTCGTAATCAGCGGCAAAAACTGCATTAGGTGATATAAATTTTTATGGCTCTGTACCCTAGATGCGACTGAATTGAGTCACCTTTCAAACGAGCATGTTATAGCAAGTGCAGCCGTTTTCTTCCCAAATCATGAAAATGCCGATATCTTC
The DNA here is from genome assembly GCA_030248155.1 of Sabatieria punctata. Classification (NCBI taxonomy): domain Eukaryota; kingdom Metazoa; phylum Nematoda; class Chromadorea; order Araeolaimida; family Comesomatidae; genus Sabatieria; species Sabatieria punctata. The sequence continues at coordinate 67,460 of JASANB010007194.1, forward strand.
AAAAGTAGGCAACGTAGAGCAAAAATAAAGTTATTTTCGGATTCAGCAGCAAAAACTACATAAGAAAAACTGCATTGCACCGCGGTTAATGGTCATACTAGCGAGTAGTGCCAGTCAAGAAAAAGGGTTGGTCTCAACTTTGGACGCCAATTTCTCCCGATCCAGAGCGAATCAAGCTAAACTGAATGCATTTTCGAACTCAGCACACAAAACTGCATATAACAGTATGCTAACAACTAAGCTTTGCAGAAAAAAATTTTTTTCGAACACCTTTGAGAGGCCAAAATACCCCCCCTCCCCCCCCCTAACCGCACACTTTGGGGCGCTCATTTTGTTTGGCCAACTCATGCCTAACTTTTGTTAAAACATTAGCTTGGCAGGGCCTTTGCACAAAAAGTTAAAAAGATTTTTCGAAAAAAAAAACGGAGTGGCATTTTGTGGAAATTTCGCAGTTTTCGGCGAATATCTCGGTAACCAGCTACGATCTGGAAACGGGGATACCAGAAAATGAAAGGCCATTGGACCAGCTACAAAACCATATGCGAGTCGGGATCCTAGCTTAAGAAACGAATGAAGGGTGATCGTTTGAATGGAGAGTGTCAGAGCTATTAAAATGAGCCCGAAAATTGCTGCCGACCCAACTTTGAGGGGGTGTAGCTCCGGTTCTAGGGGGTTGCTGGTGGCCGGGCATGCACCGTTGGTCTTCGACTGTGCTCTATTTTAATAGATATAAATATCAGCCAGATCCGTGAGATGGCCCTGCTTGCCCCCTCTCTTCGGCACCAAAGCTGACTTTCTCGCAAAATGCATCTTAAACATGTAAACTGAGACATTGGGACACGGACACTCTTGGCCATAGCCAGAAACCAAGGGCCATGTTAACGTGTACATATACTGTGTAAAATAATTGGGACAACAGCTAATGAGGCCCTCGCATGACAGGACCGAATGTTATGAGTTTTCGTGCTGGGACCCTAACCGGGAAGACTTGTTATCGGTAAGAAGTGCGCCAAATTCAAATCACTCAAGTACTGGCACCTACTACTGAACCTAAATCGTCTTCAGCCTCCAGGCCACCTCTGCCATTTCCTCCCTTCCAGATCGTACCAGAACCACTTCGATCATCCAGCCCGCCACTCACGATTCGCACGTCATCGATCTTCGCCGAAGTACTATCCCGAGAATCGGCCGATTCGGAGTGGAAGAAGGTGAAGCTGCCGATTTTCCTTCATCTTACCATTGTTTTAAGTCTTCTAGCTTCCATACTGCTTCGATATGCTCTCTCCTTCCAGACACACCACTTCCATCCACTTCAAATCGCCCCGCCGAAGTACTGTCCCGAGAATCGGCCGATTTGGAGTGGAAGAAGGTGAAGCTGCCGATTTTCCTTCATCTTACCATTGTTTAAGTCTTCTAGCTTCCATACTGCTTCGATATGCTCTCTCCTTCCAGACACACCACTTCGATCCACTTCAAATCGCCCCGCCGAAGTACTATCCCGAGAATCGGCCGATTCGGAGTGGAAGAAGGTGAAACTGCTGATTTTCCTTCATCGTACCATTGTTTTAAGACTTGTAGCTTCTGTACTCTCATATCCAGACTTTTCTTTAAGATACCTTTAATTTAACTATAAAAACGCTTATGTTAGGAAGCAGTGTTACAAAGTTATAAAATTTGCATCAAATATGCTTACTGCAGTATCCTATCCAATCGTGACCATCATATTCGGACTTAGCTAAACGAGAGCTTTTGATTGAGCACCTACATGCCTATGTTACGACGCAGCGTTAAAAAGTTAGAAAATTTGCATAAAAAATTTGCATATTCAAAATGACAATATGCAAATTTTTGCATATTTTAACGCTGCGTCGTAACATAGGCATGTAGGTACTCAATCAAAAGCTCTCGTTTAGCTAAGTCCGAATATGATGGTCCCGATTGGATAGGATGCTGCAGTAAGCATATTTGATGCAAATTTTATAACTTTTTAACGCTGCCTCCTAACATTGGTGTTATTGTACGTAAACGAAAGTTCTCCTTTAGCCAAGACTGATTATGATGGTCCCGATTGGATCGAATGCTGTAATATGCAAATTTTATGCAAATTTTCTAACTTTTTAACGCTGCCTCCTAACATTGGCGTTATTGTACATAAACGAAAGTTCTCCTTTAGCCAAGACTGATTATGATGGTCCCGATTGGATCGAATGCTGTAATATGCAAATTTTATGCAAATTTTCTAACTTTTTAACGCTGCCTCCTAACATTGGCGTTATTGTACATAAACGAAAGTTCTCCTTTAGCCAAGACGGATTATGATGGTCCCGACTGGATCGGATGCTGTAATATGCAAATTTTATGCAAATTTTCTAACTTTTTAACGCTGCCTCCTAACATTGGCGTTATTGTACATAAACGAAAGTTCTCCTTTAGCCAAGACGGATTATGATGGTCCCGACTGGATCGGATGCTGTAATATGCAAATTTTCTAACTTTTTTATGCTGCCTCCTAACATTGGCGTTATTGTACAATAACGCCAATGTTAGGAGGCAGCGTTAAAAAGTTATAAAATTTGCATCAAATATGCTTACTGCAGCATCCTATCCAATCGGGACCATCATATTCGGACTTAGCTAAACGAGAGCTTTTGATTGAGTACCTACATGCCTATGTTACGACGCAGCGTTAAAATATGCAAAAATTTGCATATTGTCATTTTGAATATGCAAATTTTTTATACAAATTTTCTAACTTTTTAACGCTGCGTCGTAACATAGGCATGTAGGTGCTCAATCAAAAGCTCTCGTTTAGCTAAGTCCGAATATGATGGTCACGATTGGATAGGATACTGCAGTAAGCATATTTGATGCAAATTTTATAACTTTGTAACACTGCTTCCTAACATAGCCGTTTTTATAGTTAAATTAAAGGTATCTTAAAGAAAAGTCCGGATATGAGAGTACAGAAGCTACAAGACTTAAAACAATGGTAAGATGAAGGAAAATCGGCAGCTTCACCTTCTTCCACTCCAAATCGGCCGATTCTCGGGATAGTACTTCGGCGGGGCGATTTGAAGTGGATGGAAGTGGTGTGTCTGGAAGGAGAGAGCATATCGAAGCAGTATGGAAGCTAGAAGACTTAAAACAATGGTAAGATGAAGGAAAATCGGCAGCTTCACCTTCTTCCACTCCAAATCGGCCGATTCTCGGGATAGTACTTCGGCGGGGCGATTTGAAGTGGATGGAAGTGGTGTGTCTGGAAGGAGAGAGCATATCGAAGCAGTATGGAAGCTAGAAGACTTAAAACAATGGTAAGATGAAGGAAAATCGGCAGCTTCACCTTCTTCCACTCCGAATCGGCCGATTCTCGGGATAGTACTTCGGCGAAGATCGATGACGTGCGAATCGTGAGTGGCGGGCTGGATGATCGAAGTGGTTCTGGTACGATCTGGAAGGGAGCAAATGGCAGAGGTGGCCTGGAGGCTGAAGACGATTTAGGTTCAGTAGAAGGTGCCAGTACTTGAGTGATTTGAATTTGGCGCACTTCTTACCGATAACAAGTCTTCCCGGTTAGGGTCCCAGCACGAAAACTCATAACATTCGGTCCTGTCATGCGAGGGCCTCATTGGCCATACAATCGAGGGTGCCATATTAACGAGGCACGACTGTATAACAATAATCTCCAAGTCGGGAGCAGTTGTCTGATGATTCCATCGTCTCAGTTGCTGATTTGTTGGGAAACTCTCGCTGCACTACGGACGGTGCGCTCCTCGGCCACAACCAAAGGCCACGAGCCAAACGCACCATTAAATCCCATTACCTACGTAGTACGGGCGTCGTTTCTCTTGAGAAATAATTAAGCTGGAATTAGCATAAACTCTTTGTTGTGCAGGCAGATGTCGTGTTGCCAATTTCCCGTTGAACACAACATAGTAATTTTAAGCACGAACATTTGTGTTCACCTCTTTCATATGTTGACGGTGTGTTCGCATCCTGTTCGCATCGACTATCTAGTCTTGTGGCCCATGCCAGTACTATGTAGCTTGGGGAGGTCACTTCACTCCGTTTGTAAATTTTTAACAAAAATGACCAAACATGGTATCAAATGACTGCCCTTGATCTCCTGATTGCATGTATTATTTTACACACCAACACTGAATTGCTACTTGCTATATTCAGCTCCACCCCAGATACGAGTTTTCGGGTAAAGGGCAAATCCTGTAAAATGTGAGCACCCAAATTGTAAATCTTTTAAGAAATCTGGCTGATATGAATGTGGTATCAAACAACTGCTTTTGACTTCGGGATTACTTTCTATACAACAGCACCTCTATGTGCTCATCTCTATTCCACTGTAGTCTTACTGCACTGTGGTATGAGTCACATGTTCTTTAACTGCATAAAATATAGAAAGAAAGAAAAGAAAGCACACCAACAACTATAATTACTGCATGGTACCTCAGTTTACGCGTTCTCGTCATTCATAGCGCGCAATTAATCGATTATCGGCCGATTTCCCAGGAACCCCACCTTCAAAACTTACTATGTATAAATTCATGTACAGAGGGCGCACATTAGACCGCAAGTGCAGATAGGTGGACCCCAACTACAAAATAAGCATTAGCTAGAAAGATTGGGATCGAAACCCCACGACTGCAGCTCGTTTGACACTACTATCATCTCATCACTATGAAAAAAAATCGAAAAAAGACCGTTTTTCGGTCATCTTTTGAGCGATAGCTACCAATTTTTCCATGTTAAATACTCCACATGTATATACTCCACATGTATATACTCTGAATGATCCTTAAACAACAAATTTAAAAAAATGCAAAAAAATGAAAAATTGGGTTTTTTGACATCCACTACTAAAACAATCGATGGATAAATTGCCGCACCTATATCCTTGGTAGTTATAACAATTTGCTATCGATTAAGCATAAATATAACTATATTAGACCAAACTAGAGATGTGCACGGGCACCTTTTTTCCGGCCCGGCCCGGCCCGGCGGCCCGATCAGGTGAAGCATGCCCGGCCCGCCATGCCCGGCGGGCATCAAAATCGGGACCGGCCCGGTCCGGGGGGCCTGAAAATGGTGCCCGGCCCGGCCCACCCAAAATCCGGCCCGGCCCGGTCCGGCCCGTTAATTTTGCTTTGTCTCACTAAATTTTGAAAATTTGGCATGAATTTTCAGATTAAAAGCTAAATTTCATGTTAAGCTTTGGAAATTGGCATTTTAAAACAGCGAATTTCAAATTTATGCTTTCTTTTAATTAGAGTGCGAACTGGTATTGGGTTGTTTTCCAGGAATTGGATATTGGGTTTTTTGTCATTGGTAATGATACACAATGTACAGGGTGTCTAAAAAAATGATCACATTTCTTTTGACTGTCATTTCCGCAAATTTCTACCAAATAGGCTGAAATTTGGACCATATGTGCCTTATGTGTTCATGAGCCTATTTAGGGTTTAGTTATGAATGTTAGAATCACTTATTCTTGAAATTGAACACCAAGAGGTAACATTTGATCTAATCTCAGCACTTTTTGGACAAATTCATGACCTGTTTTTAAATGCAAATTTTATTGAATCTACAGGGTGTCTAAAAAAATGATCACATTTCTTTTTACAGCCATTTCCGCAAATTTTGACCAAATAGGCTGAAATTTGGACCATAGGTGCCACAATTCGGGGAATTTTATGTGTTAAAATTTGGTGCACAAGGCTTGACTCATTCACGAGAAATTTAAAAAAAAGTGAAATTTGTTAAATCAATAGTGAAAGCCGGTCACCGAAAAACTGATCACATTTCTTTTCACTGCCATTTCCGCAAGTATTGACCAAATAGGCTGAAATTTGGATCATAGGTGCCAAAATTCGGGGAATTTTATGTGTTGAAGTTTGGTGCACTAGGCTTGACTCATTCCCGAGAAATTTCAAAAAAAGTGAAATTTGTTAAATTCAATAGTGAAAGCCGGTCACCGAAAAATGGAAACATTTCCTTTTCCTGTATCTTTTCTAATCTTTGTCGGAATTGGATGAAATTTGGAGTGTAAACGCAGAAGTTCAGGGTAATTCGTGTGTAAAAAGTTGACGCATGAACTCCAACGCTATCGTTAGAGTTTAGGCGATAATGTAATGTAACGTTTTTTCGGTGACCTGCTTTCGCTATTGAAATTACCAAATTTCACTTTTTTTGAAATTTCTCGAGAATCAGTCAAGCCTAATGCACCAAACTTTAACACATAAAATTCCCCGAATTTTGGCACCTATGATCCAAACTTCACCGGTCAATACTTGCGGAAATGGCAGTGAAAAGAAATGTGATCATTTTTCGGTGACAGGGTTTCACTATTGATTTAACAAATTTCACTTTTTTTGAAATTTCTCGTGAATGAGTTAAGCCTTGTGCACCAAATTTTAACACATAAAATTCCCCGAATTTTGGCTCATATAGTCCAAATTACAGCCTATTTGGTCAAAATTTGCGGAAATGGCAGTAAAAAGAAATGTGATCATTTTTTGAGACACCCTGTACTTTACATATCCAGGGTAGTGGTTGACACCCTTTTTAAAGCCAAACACAGAAGCTCAACCCTATGAATCAAAGTGTGCACTTGAATCTAAGCCTGAGCTCCAAATTGAGGCTTAAAATTAAGTTGGTCGGCAGGTGGGGTAAAGGCTTGTGTACGAACGGCACCACGGCTGAAAATACTGTTAAAATAATTCTGCAAACGGCGCGAATTTTGAATTCATTTGGGGCAATGCTAAGCTAATCAAGGTGTTATTTTTTGTATTCTGCTGTTTCTTTATATATGCCCGACGGGCATCAAAATTGGGTCCGGCCCGGCCCGGGGGGCCTGAAAATGGTGCCTGGCCCAGCCCGTCCAAAATCGTTGACGGGCATGCCCGGCCCGTGCCATCTCTAGACCAAACCCCGCACTGCAACCCGGTTTAAATGAAAAATTGGCCGAAACTGCTACACTTGAAACACTAATTTGCGCAGGTAGTGATCTCCTTAATATAGCGATGGGTTGATTACTTTTCAGCGGCAGGAGGCCCATTCCCCCCCCACCCGGCGCTGCCGCGGCCGGATTACGGTATGCGCTATCAGCTCTATGTTTGGTGTGAAAATATATTTTTCTTCCCCTCCGCTGAGGTTTTTGAGAGGTCAGAAATGATTTTATATTTGGAAAATGCGTCTCTAGGAGTTCTTTTATGTTTCAAAACAGGCTCTCCGGAGCGTGTGTATACTGATGCGTCCATCTAGGGGTATTTTTATGTTTTTAAAACAGTGGCTCTGGAACGTTCCTATACCGATGCGTCCCCTAGGGGTATTTTTATGTTTTTAAAACAGGCCCTCCGGAGCTTTCCTATACCGATGCGTCCCCTAGGGGTATTTTGATGTTTTTAAAACAGGCCCTCCGGAGCGTTCCTATACCGATGCGTCCCCTAGGGGTATTTTTATGTTTTTAAAACAGGCCCTCCGGAGCGTTCCTATACCGATGCGTCCTCTAGGGGTATGTTTATGTTTTTAAAACAGGCCCTCCGGAGCGTTCCTACACCGATGCGTCCCCTAGGGGTATTTTTATGTTCAAAACAGGCCCTCCGGAGCGTTCCTACACCGATGCGTCCCCTAGGGGCACTTTTATGTTTGGAAAACAGGCCCTCCAGAGCGTGCCTATACTGATGCGTCTCTAGGGGTACTTTTATATTTGGAAAATTGTCAGGTCCAGACCCAACCCAGGCCTCCAAAAGTCGGTGACGGTAAATACGTAAATGGGAACCGAACTGGAGCTGCCGTTGCACCGTACCTGATAACAGCAAAGGGCAGGGATGTTTGCACTTGCAGGCAGGTATTCTGAAAATAATTGGCATGCCGGGTATCGGTATTTATAAAAATTGCAACTACTTGGAGATTTAAGCTGTTCTGTTTTAGTGCCTTTTACTACCACTTCTCTGTGAAGTCGTGTAAACTTTGCGCGCTTTGTGTTGTTTCACATGCAGCAATATTACAGTAACCCGCCGCAGCAGCGCTGGTGGGGGGAATGGGCCGGGAATCCTTTTCAGCCCGGCCGGCCGCTCAAGGATTACGATCCTTGGCCTTTCATTGTCTCTTTTCGGTAATATCGAATCGGCGCTGGAGGAATCGGCGCTCGGCGCTAATTTTTGAGCTGTTGCGTGAACATCTAAAATACTAAGAAGCGCGAAATTTAAATTCTTCTGTTGCGTGAACATCTAAGATACCATAGCCAGCGCGAAATTTAAATTCTAAACGTACTATTTTCGAAATTTCTTGTTGTGCAAAGGATTGCCTCACGATTATTCCTGATTTGAAAAATACACAGTAAAGAACCCTGCAAGGACTCGACCGAATTCAAGTGACTCTTCAGAAGCCGTAAGTTTCTAATGTCCACATCAGTGAGGGGGATAGACCGATAATAAGTTCACAGCTGGCCGACACAGTTGGTGCACTGGTTTAGGCCGCAAAGCCACTGTGCTGCGACGTCGTGCGTTCATCCACTCGGCGGGGCAAGTTTCTTGCCGCAAAGAGTTGGTCGTCGGCACAAAGCCCAACCCAGGCCACCGAAAGTTGTTACAGCGACACATGTGTTGGGACATACGGGAACGGGGACAGCTACCACTGAGACCTGCTCAGACTGACACCGAGCATGTGTGCCGGTTAGTAGTGAAGGCAGCGAAGGAAGAGCAGGATGCATATGGGTGTGCGTGATGGGCCCGCAGTGTGGCCTAATGCAGGGGCTACGACGGCCCAACCCAGCGTATCCAGGGGGGTGTAGCGTAGGTACAAAATTTTACACCACCCCCTTTTCAAAATCCTGGATACGCCACTGCTTTTAGCACCCCATCCACAACGCCTATTGGCTAGAGATGTTCACGAGCCTGAAAAAGCTCGGCTCGGCTCGGCTCGGCTCGGCTCGGCTCGGCTCGGCTCGGCTCGGCTCGGCTCGGCTCGGCTCGGCTCGGCTCGGCTCGCGAGCCCAGATCGAGCGAGCTTATCAAGGTTAGAAAGCTCGCGGTCCGAGCCGAGCCGAGCCCAGATTGCGCAACAGACTTAAAAATGTGTAATTTTAATCAAATTTTGAAAATATTGTGCTTTTGGAGGCTAATTTTCGTTTAATTTCATTGTTTGGTACATTATTTTAAAGGTATCAACGATAAAATTGCGTAATTAGTCAGGCAAAGCTTTAGGTATTGATTTTTTCGTCTTATTTTTCTATTTTTCCGAGTTTTCTGCCAAATTTAAAGCTCGCGAGCCGAGCTCGAGCGAGCTTGGAGGTAAGCACAACCGAGCTGAAACGAGCTGACCTAAACAGAGCTCACAATCGAGCCGAGCCGAGCCGCGATTTTTAGGCTCGTGAACATCTCTACTATTGGCCAGTGCCAAGCCATCATGATGGCAGAAGTATAAATCCGCCTTAAGGCTGTCTGCATTATGTAAAAGGGGAACATGTTAAACTCGCGCAGCTGGTTACGGGCGTATAATTCAATATTTTAGCCCAAGCGCAACCTTTTCCCGCATTAGCGCTACCGTATTTTCTCGCCGAGCGCCGAGCGCCGATTCCCCCAGCGCCGATTCGATATTACCCTCTTTTCGGTGCGCCCGATGATCTCCCGATCAATATTTAGCACTATTTAGCAGACAGTAGATTAATCGAACAAAATTTAGCTGGCGCTTAGATTTATGTTTCGATTGCTTGTACTGTCTATCAACGTGTAAAACCGTTTAAAACAACAAAAATTCCATGTACTTTTGGAATTCCTGACTGATTGGTAAGGTGTGCTTGTGCAGACGTGTTTTTCAGACTTTTTGTAGTGGGAAGATTTGTAAGTAGTTCCAGTTTATTTAGCCTCGTTCAAGCTGATCGTCTAAAATGCAACGTCGTGCGTGGTCGTGGTCGTCCAAAGACAGGATTTGGCGGTCCTTGGGAACAAAAAGAAATAACGCAGCTGATCTATCAATACGAAGCGGGGGAAATTCTCTCGGAAATAGATCTTGCTGACGCAATTTCGTGTTTGTTGGGCATCAAAGTCACAAACGTATTAGTTCATTCGTTCTTGACCAAGCGGAAGAAGAAAATGCAGGCACAACAGGAAATTTCTGTAGATGATGAAGTAATTTGTCTTTAAACATTGGGAATTTACTGCTGCCCAAGTGACAGAGCTTCAGATTCCTTCATCACTACGTTGCTTGCTTCTTTTAAGAAATTGGAGACCTTTTACAGACATATACATTACTTAACGCTGTTTATGTTACCGATCCCATATGGTACCGGTACCTACGTAGGCTAGTGACTCCGACGGATACAAGTAAACAGCAAGAGTTACGGTACCGTTGTGAAACCAACAAAGACCGCGTTGCACATTAAAACTGGTTGTTCTCCAATAGGTTAGTGCGAATCTTTGGTTTTCGACGTTAGGACATGTGGTGAATGTGCATATACATTGTAGAAGACTCCGTTTCACTTCATAGCAGTGCAGAAGCCGAAATAATCTTTGCATTTGGACCACTTTGGTAAAGACCGTCGAAACAGTGTGGCGACTTTGATCGGGATATACAACAACAACGACACCGCTTCTTGTTGTCTCATACGTGTGGAGGAAGGAAAATAAAGAGCAGCTAGCAAGTGGATCATGTTGCCTTTAGTGTGTTGCTTATGCAAGCATTCCACGGTTGGTCTGCGACGGCACCAACAGCAGGCAATTCGGGCGTTGTGGTCGAGTCGACGACGATTTTCTGCTTGGGTAGGCCAAAAAGCCAGAACGACGGATCAGACAAAGACTAGCCTGGACGATGACTCGATCGAACGTTTATTCACAGATTCTGAAGTGCAGACGTTGCTTACTCGGCTTACCGTGTGCTCATCGGACGCTTACAATGTCTTCCAGTCGAGACTGATTGAACATGACAGGAAAACAGAGTATCAACTAATGACTGAAGAGGAGTTGTCCGATGTGAGTGAGTGAGGATATGTGTCATGAGCGGAAGAAAGACCAGAAAGTTTCAGCTGAAAGCAGTGATTCGCAAGGAAGGTCTCAGACGTCTTCAGATGCCGCCGTTTGTGCGCCAGCGCGAAGACCAGAGTCCAACGATTCTGTCCGAGGACGATGAGATCGCTGGACACGATACTGCTAATTTTGTTTTCACCGACATCACCTTCGGCATTTCGGACAGAGAGCGAAGCGTGGTTGTGCGTCAGCCTGACGGCATTCTGAGAGTAGCCAGTCCTGAGGAACACGACCGGATGGTTCGCTTGTATCTGTTCAAGAACCACCGCCCGGTCAGCCCACCGCCGCTGTTTTGTGACCACGTCTATCTCCAGGTTAGACTAACTGTGAAGTCCACTTAACTCAACTTGGTTTTATTATTGAGATGAAGCAGTGCTCATATCCTAATTACCTAAACGAAAACGTTGAATTCAGTTCTGAACAGTTTATTTTTAAAATTGGTGTCTCAGCTCTAAACCAACACATTGGCCAGAAAAACGTCCACCCTTTTTTCCAACTATACTAAAACGATTTGTTCTCGGTCAGTTCATTATCGATTTGGCTGAAATTCAGTTTTATTACCTTGAGAACTGGTTGCATATTGTGCAAATTTGGTGTAAATTGGGGAATTTAAAAAAACATGACAAAATTAACTTTTCTTCGTACAACCAGTAAAATGATGATTTTGAAGATTTTCGATTTTCCAAAAACACTATGATGAAGGTTTCTATAATGTGGAAACATGACGTTCAGTCATTTGTCGAACTTCCTAGTTTCTACTACAATCTATGTTGAAACTGATTCAGTGCTTTGATTGCAGAAAGTGCGGATTTCTTAACTATGGGATTTTCGGTCATGTATTTGAAATTCCCCAATTTTAGTGCCCTTTGAGCTAGGGCTGCCCACTCAGTTGCCCACTATGTTATGCCCAATGGCAACATCAATCATTCCTGCAACTTTTAGACCCATACTCTTTGAATTGCTGGAAGGAATAGAATTTTCGTGGACCATCCTAATTCTTAGTTTTCGGGTCATAAAACCAGCCCGAGTCAAAATTTTGGCAGTAGACTTGGCACAATATCGACCCAGTTATCTTTTAACTAATCCTGAAATTTTGAGCCAAATGATAAAGAAATGACCGAGAACGAATCGCCCGAGTAATGTTCGAAATAATGGGTAGACATTTTTGCCCATACTGTATTGTGCATGGTCGGCCACTCAGGGAGGAGAGGGATAATTTTCGTTAAGATTAAATTTTTGGCGCGGACTTAAATTTGAAAAATTCGAATTTTTCAACAAAAATAAAATGTCCGTCAACGTCAATAGACTGGTTTTCAATTTTTAATTAAGGTTTGTATCCCAGCACCAGATCGTACTAGTGTTCCTAAGTGCCTAATTTCCAAAAATGTTGTATTAGTTAAAAACTACTTGGTGGTGTTTAGGAGAGTGCTGTTTTGCCCCTGAACCCCTATGCACACATAGGTTTCCGTTTTCGTGAGCTAAACGGCTTATACTAGCGATGAGGCAGGTAGTTTACAATTTTAGGAGGCATTTGCTTCGAAGAAGCACGCGTTCGTTCTAGACTGGCTGTGCCACATGTTCGAGCCCGATAATCCGGAGTACATCCGAGTGCGTTTCTTTGCACTACTGCAGTTAATAGTTGTGGTGGAGTTGGTTTTAGATAGCCAAATCTGTGTATGATGACATCGAGCGGCACAGTCTGTATGAGTTGCTGAAGGCAACGCGTCACTACGGCTCTTTATTGTTTTATTTGACCATCAACAGAAACGTAGCCGGCGTTTTGGAGCATTTGCTTGAGGAAAATAGGTAGCAGCAAAATCGAGAGCTACTGTGAGTGGCGTTTGTCCGTTGCTTCAGAGATGCAGAAGCTGCTGATCTGATCCGTTTGCAACAAGTCTGCTACCCAGACAGTCTTTCGCTGACTCTGGAGCCCAAAAATGATTTGGAGGTTGTCTTGGTAAGTCTTCGCCCTTTATCATTTCAGTGCTGTTTCTACGACTGGGCTGAGTTAAAAAATGTCATTTAGCATTTTGTTGAACACGACATGCAGCGGAGTGGCAAGCTACTGCACCTTGTGAAAGGCAAAATTAAACAGACAGCAACCGGAACGAAGCTTGAAGAATCGAATGCTGCCAACGCTGATCCTTCATAACCAAGTCTTATTTGCTGCAATCTGAAGTAGAGAGTCGCATCCATTGTGCACAGTAAACTTTAAAGTTGTGTTGCGAGGTTGTATTTTTGTGGATTGCTTCCAGTCAGTCTGATTTCCGTTTTGCCTTTTCCGTACGTTTGTTTTGCCTTTGGAACTGCATTCAACGTTTGTGTTCACACCAGCATTTCCTGTTGATTTGTCTTTAAATATTGTTGTGAAAGTTTTGTCTTGTGTTAAAACATACTTTGGAAATCACCCTTTAGTCGAACAACTGTGTCTTCCGAGTTCTTCTGTTCCTCAACACTTTATCGCTCACTGTAAAACAATGATTTTTAAGCTGTATATCTGAGCCATACCAGCATTTTTTAGCTCGGTATATCGATTTGATTTAGTATTCTACCCACCAGATTTTGAGCTCCATCTCTTGTGCTGGCCCAATCCCCCTTCGGCTGATGACCTGTTACATTGACCTGCTGCATTCGGCTAGTTGTAGGAACCAGAACCTTTTCATGACTGAAAGCCAAATGCGATTAGATTTACTACTAGTAAGCATTTCTTAGTACACGCATTCATTTTGGTACATTTACTTGAACTTGCGTGGTTTTTGCTGTTAAAATTGGGTTGTATGAACAGTTGTTATGGCAAAAATTAAAAAAACCATTTAAAAAAGCTTTTTTGAAGGCTGAAAATTTTTTTGAAAAATCAATATGGAAATTAAGGCAGAAAGTGGGCAAATTAACGTGCGTACATGCAATTTTTAGTAAATTCTTTGGAAGCAGTCAACATTTTATCTCGCAGTCTGCATAATACTTCTTTTGCACTGAGCCTAACAGCGGCGGCTTAAGGAATCCTTCCTTAGAGTTCACCTAGAAGTGCCTCTAAAAACAATTTTCGTTTAAATTACGCAGTTATAGGCAGTGTTTAGACTTGTATTGACCTTTTCGAGCAGGTTTTTTACTGATTTGAGGTGCAAAAGTGGAAAATTTGTTGTAAGTACCTGTACTAGCACGCCGCACCCCTTTAAGACGATTTTCAAAAAAGTTTTAATTTAAAAAAACAAAAATTTTGGCCTTAAAAGTTTTTTTACAATGGTTGGATGACGTATAAGTTTGCTGACTTGTTCTAGTTTGTACTGAAGAAATGACCAAGAACTTTTCATTGATTCGTCGTTCCAATAATCGGACGCGCGGCAATCGGCCGCACACCAGTCGTACAATTTCGTTTGGTTCCGATTCGCAAGAAGAGGAGCGACTGGCAGAGAAACGGCGCTCCGAACCGCAACCAAAACTCTTGCTCGGCTCATCGAATGACAGCGACTGGACGCCCAACAAATCGACCGTCTTCAAAATACTCGTCTCATTGCGCATGTCAGCCGGTATTTGGAGTCCGATTTCCGACTGTGACGAAGTCTACAACTACTGGGAACCGTTTCACCTGCTCCTTTACGGTTCCGGTTTTCAAACTTGGGAATACTCGCCTATTTATGCAATAAGGTACTCTTTAACCTTTGGAATTCCGATTTCGACCATACAGGCATTGGAACGTTTTATTAAAATTTTGTTTCATTTAAAATTGGGGCAGAATCATTGTAGCATAATCAGTTGCAGGTCGTACGCCTACGTGCTTCTGCACGCGTTGCCAGTACTGCCGTTCCAGAAGCTGCTGCCTCACACAAAAGTGACCACCTTCTTTTTCGTGCGCTGTTTTCTGGGCTTCGTCGAGGCACTGGCCGAGCTGTTGCTCTACCAGGCGCTCTGTCAGCGACTCGGCAACGCTGTCGGTCGCTACTTCGCCTTCCTAAGCACCTGCGCGACGGGAATGTTCATCGCCTCTTGTGCCTTCCTGCCCAGCTCGTTCAGCATGACACTCAACGTGCTCTCACTGGCTTCTTGGCTGCACGGATGGAACTTTGCCTCCGTGGCACTCACCGCAGTCAGTGCCCTGGTCGGCTGGCCGTTCGCCGCCGTTTTGGGTCTGCCGGTGGTGGTGAGTATGTTAGTGGAGAGACCCAGACGGACGCTACGATTTCTGCTCTACGCACTCGTCAGCGGCGTGTCGGTCTGTGCGCTTTTGATAGCTGTCGATTCGTTCTTCTACGGCAAACGCGTGCTGGCGCCGCTTAACATAATCGTCTACAACCTATTCTCTGGCCACGGACCAAACCTGTACGGCACTGAGCCGCTCAGTTACTACCTGATCAATTGCCTTCTCAATTGGAACATCGTCTTTCCGCTCAGTCTCGGCGCTCTGCCGCTGGTCTACGTTGCAGTCAGATTCACCTCTCGCCTGGACGATTGGAACCAGCTCGCTCCCTTTGCTTACATACACGGCTCTTTGTTTCTTTGGCTGCTTATCTTTTTTAGTCAGCCTCACAAGGAAGAACGCTTTTTGTTTCCCGTCTACCCTTTGTTGGCCGTTTCGGGCGCCGTGGCTTTAAATGCCATCGAGCGTTTGTTGGCTAAATTGCTGCCCAGACGTTTGTCGTTGGCATACGGCTGCGTGGCCACTACAGTCCTACTCTTTGCACTTCTGTCCGCTAGTCGCACTGTGTCCTTGTACAGGAACTTCCACGCCCCCACTGACTCCTACATGGCGCTCAGTGAACGTCTAGTCGAACGCTACAAAGCCGGACAGTTTGACCGCGTGCCGAAGTTGAGTGTCTGTACGGGCAAGGAGTGGTATCGCTTCCCCAGCTCCTTTTTCCTCCCAACCAGCCTGAACGGCACCACGCAATTGCAGATGGAGTTTATAAAGTCCGAGTTCAGAGGTTTACTGCCTAAGCACTTTGAAGAACTGCCGATGCCCGAAGTGACACGACTGATTCCGAGCGGAATGAACGATCTCAATCGGGAGGACAGCTCCAGATACGTGGAGGTGGTGGAGTGTGACTATTTGGTGGATCTCGAGACCCCGGACTCCACTAATCTTGAGCCAAATTACAGCGCCATGACCGACGTTTGGAAGGTGGTCCACAGCGAGAAATTCTTATTGTCGGCACACTCGCACCGTCTGCTTCGCGCCTTCTACGTGCCCTTTCTCTCCCAGAAGTACTGTACTTACGGGCGCTACAATGTCTTAGAGAGGATTTTTTATTAGGCTTGTGCTTGGTTTAAACTGATCCAGTAAAGTTTTGATTTGTGTAGCTCTGTTTATTGATTTAGTTGGTCGAGTAGCCAGCCGTCGCTACATTGGCTTTTTATGTCTATTGTCAGGGTGTTCTCCCTGACTGATGCCGGCAAAATGCGTGTCGAGAACTGTCTGACTGTCACGCACTTAACGCCGTTTATGGTACCGACACCATATAAGGTACCGGTACCATCTATGGTACCGGTACCTTAGGTAGTGGTACCATATACGGTGCCCCAACGTTCGGGGCCAGTGGTGCCGGTGGTACCCCTGCCTTCGCGTTGTTACCGGTACCATATGGTACCACTCTGTTCAGATTTCGTATCATGTGTGGTACCGGCACCCATGGCCATGCATAGCGTGCATGGCACAGTCGCCGAACGTGGGGCACCATATATGGTACTACTACCCTAGGTACCGGCACCTTATATGGTGTCAGTACCATAAACGGCGCTAAGTGCCTGACTGTCATAAATAAATAGTTGTTTGAGTGCAGTAGTCATGCCAGTAGTGTGAGTGAGATGCTGCCGTTGACTGTGGTCGATTCACTGCGAATGCCATCCAAAGTGGTGGCTCTGTGTTCGCTGGCCAATTTCATCAATGCCGCCGATCGAGTCATCATGCCAGTGGCGATTGTTGGTTTGGCCCGCGAGTTCAAGTACTCGTTGCATCAGCAAGGATGGATCCTTAGTGCTTTTCCGGCCGGATATATCAGCAGTCAAGTAGGTTGTAGCGGTTGTTCCGGTTGGTCGGAGCTGAGGTGTTGCAGGTGGTGGGCAGCTGTGCTGGCGCGCAATTTGGCAGCAAGCGTCTGCTTCTGTTCGTGGCGTTTATGTGGTCGCTTAGCACCTTGCTAACACCTTTGGTGGCGTCTTCCCTGCATTTGCTCATATTTACCAGAGTTATTTTGGGTCTGGGAGAAGGACTAGGTACGCTGTTCTTTACTGTAGTGCCAATTGATTAATTAACAGTCTCAGTATGTAGGTGTTCCGACTATCTACCATATCTTCGCCGAAACAGTGCCTGCAGAACACCGCTCTCGCGCTTTCAGCTACTTGGCAGCGTTCGGATCAATCGGACAAACAGTAGCTGCTGTGGTCAGTTCAGTTTTTCTCGCTATCTTTACTGGTTCGTTGCGCAGTAAGGCATTTCTCCTTGTCATACATGTAACAGGTCATCAGCCGAAGGGGGAGAGACCTTGGGGGTCTGAGCCAAAATTTTGGGAGGGGGCTTGGGCACTAAAAAACGCTCAAAAATCGAAAAATCGCAATTTTAGGCTAAAAATCGCCAAAAATAGCTACTTTGGGCTGAAATACAGCTAGAAAGTTTTGTTTTGCAGGCGGTTTTGGAAATTTTTGTGTCTGAAACTGTAAAGAATCGAAAAAAATTGCTCAAAAAATTACTTGCCAGAAAAATTGGGGGGTTGGGGCAGACCCCCTACACCCCCTGTTACACGTATGCTCGTTGTCACTTCAGTCCTCAGATGTTTCAGTACTAAAGTGACGCAAAATGCCATTTTGGATCAAAACGTCTAAAAATAAACTAAGTTGCAGTCCGTTGTAGCATTTAACTTGATGCAGTTGTAAAATAATTGACAAAAAAGTTCTATCGAAAACTCGGAAGGGCGGGGCTGGAACAACGGCTGCGGGCGGGGTTCAATCGGTTTTGGAGACCTCCTCACGACAGGCAGTCTGTACGGTGGTTGTGTTTATTGCAGATTTCGCCTCATTTTGCGTGGCAGTTTCCGTTCGTTCTGTTTGGAGGTATGGGTTTCATATGGTGCCTCGTTTGGATTCGCGCTTGGGGTGACATTGCCCCACTGGGAAGTGACACAGTGCTGCTTTGCAAACAGGTCTCAAACTCACTTTTGAGAGCTCTATAAAAAATTGTCTTTAAGGCACCAAATCCGTTACGTCAGTGGCGCTCCTTTTTCATGATAACGCCGTTGTTGGCTATTTATGTGGCACATTTTTTGCATGAACTGGACTTCTTATGTGATTATGCATTGGCTGCCGACCTATCTCCACATGACTTTGCGCGCAAATCCCACCGATCTGAGTTTGGCCTGTCTGCCTTATGTATTCAACAGTCTCTGTAGTATAGGTATTTGTTTCCTTCTACCACAAACAGCTGATTTTGTTGCTGTAGGTGTGGGCCACTTGGCCGACGGTTTAGTCAATCGTCACAGAATGTCGTTAATCCACGTCCGAAAACTGTGCACCTGTGCTGGACTGATCGGACCGGCCATTCTCTTGTTTGGCTTTAGTATCGTCACGCATCTCTACTCTGCTGTGATGTAAGTTTGTGCTTTGGTTCAACTTCTGTAGCGGCTGTGGTTTGCTCTCTTTAGCTTCTAGTCTTTGCTTGCTAGTAGTAAAGAATTAGTAGTTTATATCTGCTTTACTGGTTCTTCTAGCAAACATCGCTTAGGTGTTTACATCACATAGTTAAGAAAATATGTTTATTTCGGGTCACAAAAATAAAAATTTGTTGGTCGCGGCCATTTTTTTCGGTGGGTGGTGTGCAGTAGCGTACCCTGGGGTGTAGAGGTAGTACACCCCGTTGTGGTGGAAGTAGGAAGGAAAAATTTGCCAAAAATAAGAGAAACGAATAAATTATGAACTGTACCTGTCTATTTTATGCTCAGAATGCGTTTTAACTGCGTTTTAAGGCTAATTTTTCGAAAATTTCTCGCCCTGGTTGGGCAAGCCTCTTCAAGCTGCTTGGAGGCTTGCTTGCTTGCATGGAGGCAAAGGAGGTGTCTGCACTGCAAAAAAGACGACAAGGTTATGTTTTAGTCTGATTTCTCTAAGTATGGGTTTGTTGGCGCTCAACTCTGCTGGTCATCTGAGCAATCACGTTGATGTGTGTCCGAAATACGCAGGCATTACCTTTGCGATTTCGAATACAATCGTAATTGGACTGTTTGTTTGCATTCAGTTGGTGGGGCCGCAGCTAATTGTTTGTGCAGGCCACGTCTCCTGGTCTGGCGGTGGGACCGCTGACGGCAGAGTTCGTGGTGGAGTCGAGCGGACGCTGGTGGCCGGTGTTCGTGTTGGCTGCGATGATCAACATGGTGGGCGCTGTGTTTTACGTCGGACACGCAGCAGCCAAGCAAGTGCTGTGAAGACCAATTGACTGCAATCTCAGGAATGATCATCTGACTAGTTCTACACGTTTTTCTGGTGAGCTGGAACTGACTCTGTGATAAGGAGCTTCTCTGTTTTA
>JASANB010007196.1:0-29691 GCA_030248155.1 Sabatieria punctata
CTCCTTGCGCCAGACGCCTAAATTCGCGAAACGCTAACCGCTGGCTAATTTCGGAAATCGACAGCGGTTAGCGTTTTCTATTTTCGCATGTAAAGCGAAAATAGATTCTCTAACCGCTGCTGTGGGCGTAAATCGATACTTGAGGATAGTTTAACTAAGACGGTTCTCTTCGAAAATAGAACGAATCTTGACAGCAATTTTCAATCTTTTTGTAGTGGGACGGCTATTACACAACGTAAAATTGATGGGAAATAGATATGCGACTGAGGCGTACTCCCCTCAGTGTAAAAAGGCCCTGAAAAAGGGTCAGGTTCCGCCTTTGGATGAGATCACAGATTCGAAAATTTAACAATTGGCAGCCAGCCAAATTTGGCGCGCGGCCTACGAAACTCTAAATTCAACTCCGCCCATCGCAGTTGAACAGCGGTTAGCGCAGCGTCGGCCTATTTTCTAAAACGCTAACCGCAGGCCAACTACTCCAAATGGAGTATGGTCTGCCCCAACCGGTTATTTTAAGAGCCGGTCTCTGACAGCGTCGACCCTGTCCCCCATGCCCTATTGAGAGTTGAAATTTTGACTTTTCAGCCCAAATTTGGTGTGGTAGTAGCATCTGATGAGTTATACTGGACCTGCAAAGATTAGTTCGATTCAACGCTCCAGAGTGGATTAATGCGGTCCGGAAATTTTCGCTCCTTAACCCCTTAAGGTTCATGTTAGCCACCGGTGGCTAACTAAAAGTTTTGTCCGGCGGACACTCAAAAATCCTTGTGTCCCGGACAGCCGGACACACATTCAGACAAATTTTTTTGACTGCCGCGGACCAAAAACGGACACATTTTTGACCTGCCGCAGACAGATTTTAGGTTGTAGAGGACCATAGAAAATCTCGCGGTAGGTAGGTTTTGGTTGCCCGGCTACAGGAGTGCACATAATGGTGAGCATAGCGTTTATTACCTAACAACCCTTTAACAAACCATTGTGCACCAGGCCGGGAAAACGTTATGACTTTGAAAATGGATCTGATGACAAGTGTGAGACAGCGTAAACGCAATGCTCACCAATACAATATGTGCACTCCCTCCAATACTGTAGTCTCGGCGGCAACCAAAACCTACCTACCGCCAGATTTTCTATTCGTCCTCTACTACCTAAAATCTGTCAGCGGCAGGTCTAAAATGTGTCCGTTTTTGGTCCGTGGCAGTCAAAAAATTTGTCCGAATGTGTGTCCGGCTGTCCAGGACACAAGGATTTTTGAGTGTCCGCTGGACAAAAGTTTTAGTTAGCCACCGGTGGCTAACATGAACCTTAAGGAGCTAAGCCTAATTTTATACGATTTTATGTACATATGTAGGTAAACTGCAGGAACGCCAAAGTTTTACCCATATATAACTATAAATTGATTGAAGCTCCACAGATGGGCTTTCGTGGGCCCATATCAGGGATGTGAGGTGGGAAAAAAACACCGGAAAAAAACTGTTTTTTTCCGGAAAAAAACCGGTTTTTTTCCTAAGGGTCGGAAAAAAACATAAATCGCGGAAAAAAACTCAAGCTAAACATAGCTAATTTACGTCATTTTTCGTTTAAAAAATTGACTTTTGCTACGTATAATAGGCCATACTGACTCAAAACTGTTAGAAAAACAACAAAAAAGACCAAATTTGGCATGAAAAAACAAAAATGCAAACTGCTGTAAGAAAATTTGCATATAGCGTTATTTATGGAACCTGTCAGGCACTGTTTCATGCCTGTTTCGTGATTTATATCAATGTAACACGTGTATTTCTGGTCTAACAAGACTGAGGAAGGCGCTAGAAAGCGTTAGGAATCATAAAACCAGCCTAGGATACTCAGAACTTGGGCTGGAGTTTTTTTCCGCGATTTAGGAAAAAAACCGGAAAAAAACCGGAAAAAAACTGGAAAAAAACAGGCCGAGGTTTTTTTCGGAAAAATATACAACCCTGGCCCATATTAGACCGTATGAGACACCGGAATGGCTATAAATCGATTTTCAACCCAGCCCCGCTGTGGTGTACAAACTGAATGGCAAGCTTCCCACGATTTCCACACGAAATAGCACAGGGGCAGTGGAGAGGGTCATATGTATTATGCACTTAGGCTTAGTAGCACGTTTTCACAAAGAGGGAAAATTTTAAATCAGTGGGTAGGTCAGTTGTTAGTAGTTTGTGACTTTGATTCTATTTTTCACCACCACTCAGGTTTCAAACATTTTACCGAACTGTGCCGCGTTTAAAAGCGACTACTGATGTAAAAAATTAAAATATGTATTCGGGGGGCAAAAAACATTTTTTCATCGAAACCAAGTTTGGAGTAGTTAGTAATCTACTCGAAAAGTGACCTAAAAGCCCCAATTTTTAAATCCCAATTACGATTTAAAGCTAGGAATCGTTTACGACATTTTTGAGCACACTGAAAGTTGGCGATTTTTCCAGGTTTTGTACATTCACATACTTCTTGGAAAGGGGCGTGCAAAAATTACGTAATGGTGTGTTTGCCCATTCTTGGACTCCCTTTCCCCTGATAATGGCCCGTAATAATTTCCTGACCCCTCCCCTAATTACGTAATAATTTGACTCATACATGTAACAGCGGGGTCTGGGGGGTCTGCCCCCACCCGACTTAGCCAGACCCCCCGGATGGGAGCCCCCCCCCGACACGAATTCGCCGCCCCCCCCTCCCATTTTTCTGGCAAGTAAATTTTTGAGCAAATTTTTGCAATTTTTTACAATTTCAGACACAAAAATTGCCAAAATCGCCTGCAAAACAGCACTTTTTAGCTGTATTTCAGCCCAAATTAGCGATTTTTGGCGAATTTTAGCCCAAAAATTGCGATTTGTTCGATTTTTGAGCGTTTTTTAGTGCCCTACCCCCCTCCCCCTAAATTTTGGCTCATACCCCCCCGGCCGGCGCCAGACCCCCCAACCCCCTCTCCCCCCATCGGCGGATGACCTGTTACATGTATGATTTGACTACCCCGAAATTTCAATTTTTTGAAGAGTTAGAGCCAAATTTTTGCCTGAATTCCATGTAAAATGACGTTTTTATTAAAATAACATCTGTATACAGTAACAACTGATAATTTTTTTGGGTTTCTTCATTCATGAGCTACATGTACCATACATGCAACAGGGGGTCTGCCCCATCCGAATTAGATCAGACCCCCCGGATGGGGACTCCCCACGCCGAGACGATTTTTCCGGCTCCCATCCGATTTTCTGGCAAGCAATTTTTTGCAATTTCAGAAGCAAAAATTGCCAAAACCGCCTGTAAAGCAGCGCTTTCAGCTGTATTCCAGCCCAATTTAGCGATTTTAACGATTTTTAACCGAAAAATTGCGATCTTTTGCGCTTTTTGTGCGTTTTCTTGTGCCCAACCCCTTCCTAAAATTTGGGCTGAGACCCCCCGGCCGGCGCCAGACCCCCTATGCTTGAGTGAGTGTCGTATGATATTTGTGTCAAATTTGGTTGAGTTCCGTCGACAAAGTGGTGCGCCGTTCACTATCAAAGCTGGAAGACTAATCGTCTTTGTACATGTGATCAAGAAGAGTTCGTTTATGTTAGATTGCAATTCCGCTCAGAGATGCAAGAGAAGGGGCGCTTATGCTAACTATGGGAAAATGTTTGATTTGTGCAGATGTCTAGCTGGTGAGACTTGCAGCTGTGTCAACAATGGGCCTGTACTTTCTAGTGATGTAAAAAATTAATTTAATTGTAATTGAAATTCGCATAATTGATCCGTTTTTAATTTCAACTCGATTAATTTAATTTAATTGAAATTCAAAAGTTGGGCCATAATTTAATTGTAATTTAATTGAAATTCGCCTGGAATTTCAATTATATTTTCAATTATTTCCTGTGGTAAATGTAAGGAAATGTGTAAGTATTAGAGGCGCTAAGGACTTCAAATAAAACATAATTAGGGTTTGTCACCTCTTTATACTGACCTCAATTTGTTTTGTAATATTTTATGATCTGCTTTTTATTTCATAGTTCATAAAAGCCAAAACAGTGATTTTTGGATGTATGGTGGGTTGACTGACACCCCCTTTTTGGCAAAGGTACCTAGGAAGTGATGTTGCTCAAAAATGCTGGAAACCTTTAGATTATGCACTGATGTATAGTAATAATGAACTAACTGTAAATTTCCCCCAGAATGCCATTTTATGTCTTTTTAAAAGGCAACAATTTAAAATTTTCTCGTCTGGTTGGACAGCAGGCTAACCAAACCAGGTGTCTCTAAGCTTTTACATGGACATTTTTCTAAGTCCTGAGAGTCACTGTCACTGTCTTTTAACTGGAAAATTACAGCAATTAGCAAAAAATTGAAAAAATAATTGAAAAAAATTGCATAATTGAAATTTTCCGAGGTTCCATAATTTAATTGAAAATATAATTGTAATTGAAAATAATGGAAAACTAATTCAATTAATTTAATTTAATTGAATTGAAATTAAAAACTGAGCCCATAATTTAATTGCAATTGAATTGAAAATCAAATTCCATAATTTTACATCACTAGTACTTTCTAAACTCATCTGCGTGTGTGACACGATTGGTTAGATGAAAATTCAACTGCAACAATAATCTTTTAATAAATTAAGTTGAATAGTACAATACGGATGCAAACAAAGCCTAGCATGTGCAGCATACATAGACTAGTCTTTGCTGTGGTTCTTTCCACATATACTTCGACCGACAGGCGGAATTTTCTAATGAAAAAGGTGTTTTAGTTTGGTATTATATAGTTAGCACAAAACTAAACCAGAAGCCTATCCTGAACAGTCAACACACAAATAATTTCTTAAAACACGGTTGCAATTTTTACTAAGATACTCTGATTGGTAGTGATGTAAAAAATTCATTTAATTGTAATTGAAATTCGCCATACATGTAACAGGTCATCCGCCGATGGGGGAGGGGGGTTGGGGGGGTCTGGCGCCGGCCGGGGGGGGGGGTCTGAGCCAAAATTTTGGGGGAGGGGGGGTGGGCATTAAAAAACGCTCAAAAAACGAAAAAATCGCAATTTTTTGGCTAAAAATTGCCAAAAAATCGCTAATTTGGGCTGAAATACAGCTAAAAAGTGCTGTTTTGCAGGCGATTTTGGCAATTTTTGTGTGTATTGTAAAAAATTGCAAAAATTTGCTCGAAAATTTACTTGCCAGAAAAATCGGAGGGGGGGGGGCGGTGAAATCGTCTCGGGGGGGGGGGGGGGCCCAACCGGGGGGGGGGGGGTGGCCAACGTAGGGTGGGGGCAGACCCCCCAGACCCCCCTGTTACGTGTATGAAATTCGCATAATTGGCCCGTTTTTAATTTCTACTCAATTAATTTAATTCACATTCATCATAACTTAACTGTAATTTAATTGAAATCCAACTGGAATTTACAGGACACGGTTGTGAAATCTGTAGCGGTTTGATTTGTCTGGAGGGTAAAATAAGCAGAAATTAAGAGTCGTTCTCTGGTCAGATCGAGTTTCAGTATTCAGACCCAAAATTGAAACTTTGGCCTAGAGAGCTGTAAGTTGGTACACTAATACATATCGATAGGTTATGTAACCATATTACTTCCCGATTTGACGCTCCAGTCCCGAGATACAGCCATCTGAAAATCGGCTCACTTAACTATGGGACAAAAATTTCGAACCTGAATTTCTTTCCTGCTAAAAACAGTTGGGACCTAGAATTTAGGGATTTTACGTCGCGTTTAGAGTACTTTTATAATTTTGGGTCAGTTTTCGATTTTGACGCAAAAATTTTTTTCAACCCCCTTCCCACCCCCCTAGCTCGTCTGGAACCCCCCTATGTGGGTTTTTTTATTTCAGATTACTGTAGCGCCATTTGTTAGCTACAGATTGGTGCCAAGCACGATAGCCCACGGCCCGGGGTTTTGAAGTAAATTGACTTCAAATGGCTGAAAATCGCATTTTTTTCCAGTTTTACTATGGGACAAAATTTCGAACTTGAATTTCTTTCCTTGTAAAAACAGCTCGGACCTAGAATTTGGGGGTTTTACGTAACTTTTAGAGTACTTTAAGAATATTTGGTCGGTTTTCAATTTTGACGAAAAAAATTTTTTTTCGCCCCCTTTCCGCCCCCCTAGCTCGTCTGGAACCCCCCCAACCCCCCTATGTGGGTTTTTTTATTTCAGATTACTGTAGCGCCATTTGCTAGCTACAGATTGGTGCCAAGCACGATAGCCCACGGCAAGGGGTTTTGAAGTAAATTGACTTCAAATGGCTGAAAATCGCATTTTTTTCCAGTTTTACTATGGGACAAAATTTCGAACTTGAATTTCTTTCCTTGTAAAAACAGTTCGGACCTAGAATTTGGGGGTTTCACGCAACTTTTAGAGTACTTTAAGAATATTTGGCCGGTTTTCGATTTTGACGAAAAAAATTTTTTTCGACCCCCTTCCCGCCCCCTAGCTCGTCTGGAACCCCCTATGAGGGTTTTTTTATTTCAGAGTACTGTAGCGCCATTTGTTAGCTACAGATTGGTGCCAAGCGCGATAGCCCATGGCCCGGCGTTTTGGAGTAAATTGACTCCAAATAGCTGAAAATCGCATTTTTTTCAGTTTTACTATGGGACAAAATTTCGAAGTTGAATTTCGATTTTCAGCTATTTGGAGTCAATTTACTCCAAAACCCCGGGCCGAGGGTTATCGTGCTTAGCACCAATCTGTAGCTAACAAATGGCGCTACAGTACTCTGAAATAAAAAACCCACGTGGGTTCCAGACGAGCTAGTGGGGCGGGGAGGGGGTCGAAAAAAATTTTTTTTCGTCAAAATCGAAAACCGACCAAAATTTAAAGTACTCTAAAAGTTACCTAAAAACCCCAAATTCTAGGTCCCAACTGTTTTTAGCAGGAAAGAAATTCAAGTTCGAAATTTTGTCCCATAGTAAAACTGGAAAAAAATGCGATTTTCAGCCATTTGAAGTCAATTTACTCCAAAACCCCGGGCCGTAGGCTATCGTGCTTGGCACCAATCTGTAGCTAACAAATGGCGCTACAATAATCTGAAATAAAAAACCCACATAGGGGGGGGGGGGTTCCAGACGGCTAGGGGGGCGGGTAGGGGCTCGAAAAAAATTTTTTTCGTCAAAATCGAAAACCGACCAAAAATTCTTAAAGTACTCTAAAAGTTACGTAAAATCCCCAAATTCTAGGTCCCAACTGTTTTTAGCAGGAAAGAAATTCAAGATCGAAATTTTTGTCCCATAGTAAGCGACCGGATTTTCAGACAACTGTATCTCGGGACTGGAGCGTCAAATCGGGAAATCCTTTGCGGTGGTTACATAACCTATCGATATGTATTAGTGTATCAACTAGTGATGTAAAAAATTAATTTAATTGTAATTGAAATTCGCATAATTGGCCTGTTTTTAATTTCAATTCAATTAATTTAATTTAATTGAAATTCAAAAGTTGGGCCATAATTTAATTGTAATTTAATTGAAATTCGCCTGGAATTTCAATTATATTTTCAATTATTTCCTGTGGTGAATGTAAGGAAATGCGTAAGTTTTATTAGGGGCGCTAAGGGGCCGTTCATAAACGACGTCGTTCCAAAATCCCGATTTTTCGGACCCCCCTCCCCCCAAAATCGCCTTGCGTCGTTTCTTGGGGACCCCCCCCCCCCCCTACGGCGACGTCGTTTTCAGTTTACCCCCCCCCCCCCCCCCCCCACCCAATAAAACGGCAGTACATAGAGTACTGTGACTTTTTCTTGTTACCATACTGCACAATCAATAGAATAAATCCCTACAACCGCTCTGGGAAGCTTTTCTGTATGGAGAAACGTTTGATAGAATGTGCATAAATCGAAAATAATGTAATTGAAGTACCCTAAAATTCCGAAAAAAGCGACGTCGTTTTTTGCTAACCCCCTCCCCCTCCTCCTGTTGCGTCGTCTATCGTCGCATTTCAGCCGACCCCCCTCCCCCCATCTGGAACGACGTCGTTTATTAACGGCCCCTAATGACTTAAAACAAAAACCTATTTATGGTTGTCACCTCTTTATAGTGATCTCGCTTAGAGTTTTGTGATATTTTATGCTCTGCTTTTCATTTCGTAGTTCATAAAGTCAAAACAGTGATTTTTGGATGTATGGTGGGTTTACACCCCTTTTTGGAGAAGGTTTGTACCTAGGAGGTGATGTTGCTCAAAATCCTAAAAACCTTTAGATTATGTACTGATATATAATAAATAATGAACTAACCTTAAAACTCTCCCAGAATGCCATTTTATGCGTTTTTAAAATGCAGCTTTTTAAAATTTTCTCACCTAGTTGGGCAGCAGGCTTACCGGGTGTCTCTAAGCGTTTACATGGACATTTTTCTGAGTCCTGGGCCACTGTCACTGTCTTTTTACAGCAAAAAACAACAGTTTTCAAAAAATTGAAAAAATAATCGAAAATATATGGAATAATTGAAATTTTCCGAAGTTCCATAATTTAATTGAAAATATAATTGTAATTGAATATATTGGAAAACTATTTCAATTAATTTAATTTAATTTAATTGAAATTAAAAACTGAGCCCATAATTTAATTGTAATTGAATTGAAATTCAAATTCCATAATTTTACATCACTAGTATCAACTTACAGCTCTCTAGGCCAAAGTTTCAATTTTGCGTCTGAATAGAGCAAAGGGCCAAAACTCGATCAGTTCAGAGACTGACTCTTAACAGTTTTAGTCCATACCAGGGGGGGGGTCGCACGACGGACTTTTCCAAAATATGATGGGCGCCACTTCGTCAAGCGCCTATAACTTTTGAGGAAAAGGGGCACAGGAATGGGCCTCCCAGCATTCGACGTGGTTTGCGGCGAACTTTCAAACACAATAACTCCAGTCTTTCTACGTCTATTGGTTGGCGCGAAATTCAAATTTTTCTGCCTAGCAAAAGTAGTGCCGATGCAACATCTGACAAACGTGCGCACCGTTCTGGCGCCCTTCAAGCTAGAGGGCCAGCTAATGGCGCGGTGCGCAGATAATTGCATGGGCAATTCAGCCGTGCAAGTCGCATTGTTCTGCGGGCTCATACGCCAGAACGGCGACCATTCAAAAATTGGGTCGAAAATGGTGCATTTTCTGACTGATTTTTCGACAGGTTTCGACGGCTGTCGCCCATATACTTGCTCTAATCGCGGCGGTTCACCCACCAAACGA
Source organism: Sabatieria punctata (assembly GCA_030248155.1). Classification (NCBI taxonomy): domain Eukaryota; kingdom Metazoa; phylum Nematoda; class Chromadorea; order Araeolaimida; family Comesomatidae; genus Sabatieria; species Sabatieria punctata. The sequence goes on from JASANB010007196.1 coordinate 9,188, forward strand.
TAGCTAACAATCTCAGGATTCCGAAACTGTACTCACACTTCCGTTTCGTACCTGTTTTATGCCTCTTTTCGCCCAGCAACTGTGAATTGGTCAGCAAGCCTAGCAAGTTTTTCGCCCCTTCTTTCGATCTTCCTAGCCGTGTTTTGCGTTAATAAACAAAACACCAGTAATTAGTACAATTTCTCTGTTCTTATCTAAGATTTTTTATTTATCGCTTTTCTAATTAGTGCACTTGTAATTAGTGCAATTTCTCTGTTCTTATCTAAGAAAAACGTTTGGATTCAATTGAAACTTCTCATTTTAGTGATACAGAATGTATTAGTATTATACCGCGGTTAACGGTGCGGGTCTGGTAACACCCCTTTCCAGTTGAGTAAGAAGAAAAATCCGTTGAAAATAAAAAACACTGTAATACAGTAGATTATGTACGGACCAGGGGGGGGGGGTCGCACGATGCACTTTTTCAAAATATGATGGGCGCCACTTCGTCAGGCGCTTATAACTTCTGAACGAAAAGAGGCACAGAAATGGGCCTCCCACCATTCGATGTGGCTTGCGGCGAACTTTCAAAAACAATAACACTGATCTTTCTATGTCTATTGGTTGGCGCGGAATTCAAATTTTTCTGCCTAACAAAAGTAGCGCCGATGCAACACCTGACACACGTGCGCACCGTTCTGGCGCCCTTCAAGCTAGAGGGCCAGCTAATGGCGCATTGCATAGATAATTGCGTGGGCAATCCAGCCGTGGAAGCCGCATTGTTCTGCGGGCTAGTACGCCAGAACGGCGACCATTCAAAAATTGGGTCGAAAATGGTGCATTTTCTGACTGATTTTTCGAGAGGCTTTGACGGCTGTCGCCCATACACTTGCTCTAATCGCGGCGGCTCACCCACCAAACGATAGCTAACAATCTCAGGATTCGAAACTGTACTCAGATTTCCGTTTCGTACCTGCTTTATGCCTCTTTTTGCCCAGCAACTGTGCATTGGTCAGTAACCCTCAATTATAGCTCCAGAAAAACATGCAAATTTCTGAGAACTGAGGATGAAATTTCAACATGTCTTGAATACGATTTGTAGAGCGGACTGAGAGCTTTCGATCGGTATAGTGCATGACCTCCCAGCATAAAATTTTCTTCTGAGGTCTTTTGCATTTTTGGAATTTGTCTGGTTTTTATCATCGATTTTACGGGGGTATTCGGCACATAACTCTTTTGTATGAGCACGTAGGGCAATGGGTGTGCCACCAAACGATGGCCCACGTCCGTGCGCATTCGGCAGTGTGCAACAAGATAGGCTGCGGTCACTGTGCGGGGTGCACCTGGCCGAAATGTTCCGGCCGTCTGGCTTTTTCAACTACTTCTTGGCAGTTTTTCTGGTAGGCTGAACTAATGATTGAACACTGCACGTCGATTTATCCATAGAATGATTGATTGGATGCTAAGGATTCCGAAAATGTGACTATCGTTCCGTTTCGTAGCTGTTTCACGTACTTTTACCCTGATATGCTGCCCTGGCCTAAAAACAGTCACCACAAACACTGCAGAAATGCGCGAATTTCGGAGAAATGAGGACGAAAGTTCAACATGTCTTGAATACGATTTGTAGAGCGGACTGAGAGCTTTCGATCGGTATAGAGCATGACCTCCCAGCATAAAATTTTCTTCTGAGGTCTTTTGCATTTTTGGATTTTGTCCGCTTTTATCATAGATTTTACTGGGTTTTCGGCACATAACTCTTTTGTATGAGCACTTAGGACAATGGGTGTGCCACCAAACGATGGCCCACGTCCGTGCGCATTCGGCGGTGTGCAACACGGCAGGCTGCGATCACTGTGTGGGGTGCGCCTAACCGAAATGCTCCGCCGGTCTGGATTTTTTGACTACTTCTTGGCAGTTTTTCTGGTAAGCTGAACAAATAATTGAACTGCGCGTCTATTTACCCATAGAATGAATTGATTGGATGCTAAGGATTCCGAAAATGTGATTATCGTTCCGTTTCATAGCTGTTTCACGCACTTTTCTCCCGATATGCTGCCTTGGTCTCAAAATAGTCACCGCGAATGCTGTGGAAATCCGCGAATTTCGGAGAACTGAATAGAAAATTTGAAAATGTGACCAATAGGAAGTGTAATTATTGCAGAGTCCTTCTGATTGGTGGGTAATTTTGAAATGTCATCCGCTTGTTGCTTCAGAAACAGAACAGGCGTATCATGCATATTTCAGTGTTAGTCTGCAATTGTTCATTGCAGGATTTGTTAGCTAGTTTGTGACAATCCAGAAAACTGGCTTGCAGACGGTTCAGTTGCATAGCACGCATTTGCAGATTATCAAACAAATCAACACTACCTTCATATGCTTGGTAGACAAGGGATTCAAAGGTGTCTGTATACTGTAGGACACACCTTGTAAGCCCATTCAGGATCTCCTGCTCAGCAGCGCGAGTATTTTCCTTGATTTCCACTGTGTTTGCAGGCAAAAACACTGGCACTTTTTCAAAATCAAGCGAAGCCTGCGTCTAAACAACAACTGAAGCCTGTCACGCGGCACACACAGCCCAGACCATGCACAGGTGTGGAACATCGCTTAGTAGCACTTTCACTCCTACAGGAGCAGATAAGAAAGAGTTACAGACAGTATAATTAAAAAATCTAGAGAATTACTGGCGTGAGAAACTGGGTTTAGAAGAATAAAAAGACCGAAATTTTCGCGCTTCCCACTGCGCCTGACGGCCATGCAATGCACAATTCGGAAGGACTCTGCAATAATTACACTTCATATTGGTCACATTTTCAAATTTTCTATTCAGTTCTCCGAAATTCGCGGATTTCCACAGCATTCGCGGTGACTATTTTGAGACCAAGGCAGCATATCGGGAGAAAAGTGCGTGAAACAGCTATGAAACGGAACGATAATCACATTTTCGGAATCCTTAGCATCCAATCAATTCATTCTATGGGTAAATAGACGCGCAGTTCAATTATTTGTTCAGCTTACCAGAAAAACTGCCAAGAAGTAGTAAAAAAATCCAGACCGGCGGAGCATTTCGGTTAGGCGCACCCCACACAGTGATCGCAGCCTGCCGTGTTGCACACCGCCGAATGCGCATGGACGTGGGCCATCGTTTGGTGGCACACCCATTGTCCTAAGTGCTCATACAAAAGAGTTATGTGCTGAAAACCCAGTAAAATCTATGATAAAAGCGGACAAAATCCAAAAATGTAGAAGACCTCAGAAGAAAATTTTATGCTGGGAGGTCATGCTCTATACCGATCGAAAGCTCTCAGTCCGTTCTACAAATCGTATTCAAGACATGTTGAACTTTCGTCCTCATTTCTCCGAAATTCGCGCATTTCTGCAGTGTTTGTGGTGACTGTTTTTAGGCCAGGGCAGCATATCAGGGTAAAAGTACGTGAAACAGCTACGAAACGGAACGATAGTCACATTTTCGGAATCCTTAGCATCCAATCAATCATTCTATGGATAAATCGACGTGCAGTGTTCAATCATTAGTTCAGCCTACCAGAAAAACTGCCAAGAAGTAGTTGAAAAAGCCAGACGGCCGGAACATTTCGGCCAGGTGCACCCCGCACAGTGACCGCAGCCTATCTTGTTGCACACTGCCGAATGCGCACGGACGTGGGCCATCGTTTTGTGGCACACCCATTGCCGTACGTGCTCATACAAAAGAGTTATGTGCCGAATACCCCGTAAAATCGATGATAAAAACCAGACAAATTCCAAAAATGCAAAAGACCTCAGAAGAAAATTTTATGCTGGGAGGTCATGCACTATACCGATCGAAAGCTCTCAGTCCGCTCTACAAATCGTATTCAAGACATGTTGAAATTTCATCCTCAGTTCTCAGAAATTTGCATGTTTTTCTGGAGCTATAATTGAGGGTTACTGACCAATGCACAGTTGCTGGGCAAAAAGAGGCATAAAGCAGGTACGAAACGGAAATCTGAGTACAGTTTCGGAATCCTGAGATTGTTAGCTATCGTTTGGTGGGTGAGCCGCCGCGATTAGAGCAAGTGTATGGGCGACAGCCGTCAAAGCCTCTCGAAAAATCAGTCAGAAAATGCACCATTTTCGACCCAATTTTTGAATGGTCGCCGTTCTGGCGTACTAGCCCGCAGAACAATGCGGCTTCCACGGCTGGATTGCCCACGCAATTATCTATGCAATGCGCCATTAGCTGGCCCTCTAGCTTGAAGGGCGCCAGAACGGTGCGCACGTGTGTCAGGTGTTGCATCGGCGCTACTTTTGTTAGGCAGAAAAATTTGAATTCCGCGCCAACCAATAGACATAGAAAGATCAGTGTTATTGTTTTTGAAAGTTCGCCGCAAGCCACGTCGAATGGTGGGAGGCCCATTTCTGTGCCTCTTTTCGTTCAGAAGTTATAAGCGCCTGACGAAGTGGCGCCCATCATATTTTGAAAAAGTGCATCGTGCGACCCCCCTGGTCCGTACATAATCTACTGTATTACAGTGTTTTTTATTTTCAACGGATTTTTTCTTCTTACTCAACCGGAAAGGGGTGTACCAGACCCGCACCCCTGGGTACAATACTAATACATTCTGTATCACTAAAATGAGAAGTTTCAATTGAATCCAAACGTTTTTCTTAGATAAGAACAGAGAAATTGCACTAATTACTGGTGCACTAATTAGAAAAGCGATAAATAAAAAATCTTAGATAAGAACAGAGAAATTGTACTAATTACTGGTGTATTTTGTTTATTAACGCAAAACACGGCTAGGAAGATCGAAAGAAGGGGCGAAAAACATTTTTTTCATCGAAAACAATCTAAGCACCTAATGGCAGCAAAGGGGAGGGTTGTTTGTAGACAGGGCTACCCCACTGAAGGGCTCTGAAAAGAACCAGGGTTGTCCTGAAAGGACAGTGGAACTCAAAAACAAACAAACAAACAAACAAACAAACAAACAAACAAACAAACAAAAAAGAGTTCGGTACTTAAAAAAACAAGCGTTTTTCAGTGGCGTATCCAGGATTTTGGAAAGGGGGGGTGTAACATTTTGAAAGTGCCTGGTTGGGCCGCTGCCCAACCAGCGTAAGAAAATTTAGCAAAATTAGCCTTCAAAAACGCGTTTATAACGCATTCCGAGCTTAAAATTAACAGAAATTACAAGTTTTAGTAGTTTATAATGGCCTGGTTGGGCTTCTTCCAGACCAGGGCGAGGAAATTTTGAAAATTTGGCCTTCAAAAACGCATTTAGAAGGCATTCTGAGCACAAATTAGACAGTCTTAGTACATAATTGATTAGTTTCTTATATTTTTGACAGACTTTTTCTTCCTACCTCCACCGCAAGGGGGGGTGTACACACCCTACACCCCCCTGGATACGCCACTGGCGTTTTTTGTACCCAACCCCTCCCTACCTACAAGAGAACCTCCCAACAAACAAACAAGAGTTGGGTTTATTTTAGAATGCAAGTCCTATGAGAGATGCCAGTACAGCAGCACTTATCCCGACTATGGGAAACTGATTGATGAGTGCAGATGTCCAGCTGGTCAGACTTGCCGCTGTGTCCGAGGCGGGCCTGTTAAACTCATCTGCAAGTGTGCCACGATTGGTTAGATGAAAATTCAACTGCAACAATATATTCTTTTAATAAATTAAGTTGAATAGTACAATACGGATGCAAACAAGGTCTAGCATGTGCAGCATGCATAGACTAGTCTTAGCTGTGGTTCTTTCCGGGTATACTTCGACCGACAGACGGAATTTTCTAATGAAAAAGGTGTTTTAGTTTGGTATTATATTGTTAGTACAAAACTAAACCAGAATCCTACCATATAGTGCTGTTTATAGTACCCCCTATGTATAGTACCTTGGGTACTATAAACGGCACTTAAAATCGCATACCCAAACAACACTATCAAGAAGAGTTTGGTATGTTGTAGAATGTGCAAGAAAGAAAAATAACTCTGTGGTGAATTGGACTATGTGGAAATGATTGATATGTGCAGATGTCCAGCTGGTCAGACTTGCGGCTGTGACCTAATCGGGAAGGAAGCTTCATATTTCCGCTATCTGTGTGACACCACTCCTAAGGCCCGGTTCACACTGCCGTGAACTAAGAACTAAGAACTAACGGCCTTAGTTCTTATAGTTCAGATGCGTTCATACTTGTGAACTAAGAACTAAGAACTAACCGTGAACTAAGAACTAAGGCGGGTTGAACTAAGCAGTACTTTTAGTTCTAGTGATGTAAAATTATGGAATTTGAATTTCAATTCAATTACAATTAAATTATGGGCTCAGTTTTTAATTTCAATTAAATTAAATTAAATTAATTGAAATAGTTTTCCATTATTTTCAATTACAATTATATTTTCAATTAAATTATGGAACCTTGAAAAATTTCAATTATGCAATTTTTTCAATTATTTTTTCAATTTTTTGAAAATTGGTGCATTTTTGCTGTTAAAAACAGTGACAGTGACCTAGAACTTCGAAAAAATGTCCATGTAAAAGCTGCTTAGATGCTAATGTCTGCTGTCCAACCAGGCGAGCAAGTTTTAAAAAGTTCCTTTTAAAAACGCATAAAATTGCATTCTGGGGAAAATTTACAGTTATTTCATTATTATGTATCAGTACATAATCTAAAGGTTTTCAGCATTTTTGAGCAACATCATTTCCTAGGTACCTTCGCCAAAAGGGTGTGTCAAACCACCATACATACATCCACAAATTACTGTTTTGACTTTTATGAACTACGAACTAAAAAGCAGAGCATAAAACATTACAAAACAAAGTGAGCTCAGTATAATCCGGCACAGTTGGTGTAGTGGTTTAGGCCGCAAAGCCACTGTGCGCGTGGTCGTGCGTTCATCCACTAGCGCGGGGCAAGTTTCTTGCTGCAAACAGTTGGTGGTCGGCACAAGGCCCAACCCAGGCCACCAAAAGCTGGTGACAGCGAGTAGGTAAATGGGAACCGATTGGATATGACTAAGCACCTAAAGCTACAATAGCAACCACACATGTGTTGGGACAAACGGGAACGGGGACAGCTACATAACACTGAGACCCGCCCAGACTGACATCGAGCATGTGTGCCTGCTAGTAGTGAAGACAGCGAAGGAAGGGCAGGATGTGATGGCAGTGTGGCCTAACGCAGGGGTACGGCCCCGCCCGGACAATCCATCCATCTATCTGAGGTCAGTATACAGAAGTGACAAGACAAACCCTTAATAGGTTTTTGTTTGAAGTCATTCTCTAATACTCTAATACCCTCTAATACTTACGAATTTCTTTACATTCACCACAGGAAATAATTGAAAATATAATTGAAATTCCAGGCGAATTTCAATTCAATTACAATTAAATTATGGCCCAACTTTTGAATTTCAATTAAATTAAATTAATTGAATTGAAATTAAAAACGGGCCAATTATGCGAATTTCAATTACAATTAAATTAATTTTTTACATCACTATTTAGTTCATGAACTAAGGATTTTGCAACCGCGTGCATGTGTTTTAGGTCATGGAAACTGTTTTTAACCATTAATGCTGATCTGACCTTATTACCGAAGGCTTCGAAAGACGTCTAGGCTCTCTCAGACCAAATTTCAATTCAAGAATTCAATGCAACAGAGCAGAAAGCCCCTGTTTTCTATGTTAAACATGCAAAACACACGGCAGTTCTTAGTTCACGGCAGTATGAACCGGGTTTTAGATGAAAATTCAACTGCAACAATAACCTTTAAATATATAAATTTGAAAAATAATATACCAATGCAAACAAAGCCTAGTCCTGGCATTTGCCCTACGGCTGTGACATTTGTTCCATTTCTGCAAAAAACAGGTGATGTCAGGGAAAGCAGAGAGCAGCTGAAGCTGACCCCCACAGTCCTGCGCGGAAAGCAGCCCGACAAGCGCACTGTCCATTTTGCACAGCTCTACCGGGGGACGCAACCTGGCCACCAGAGACCAGGCCCTCCTGAACCCCAAACAGGAGCAACGGCCAACCTTGGCTTCGCTTTGGAGCCAGCACCACCTGGCTGACTCACACCAACTTTCCGATCACTTTTAAACGACGTCCGCAATTTTGAAACATGGACTGAACGGGTTTTCGATAATCAGGTTTCAACACTGTAGTAGGTACATAGGTAGTTGCAGTGGCGCATTCAGGGGATGTAGGATGGGTGGTACATACTGTTGTTGTGTATACACATACACATTTACCATACACAAAAATACACATTGTTTTTTCAATGTGTGTAAACATACACATACACATACACATTGAAAATTCAGATGCACATTACCATACACAAACAGTACTCAAAATGTGCATTTTTGTGTATGTGTATTTGATCAGCAAAAGTCGATAAAATTTCGAAAACAAACGTAAAATTTCGATGATTTTACTTCAGTAATAAACAGTAGATATTCTCAGAAAAGCCTTCAAAGGCCTAATTAACTCGATTTCAAAGCTATCTAAGGTTTCAAGCAGCAGACATTGAGAGATTTGATTTTCCTAGCATTTCTGACTGAAAATCGACCAAAAAATTTTCATTTTCAGTACAATACACGTACACAAACATACACAAAAATACACATTGTTTTGTTGAATGTGTATACACAAATTACCATACACATTTGAAGATAAATGTGTATACACATACACATACACATACACAAACGGAAAATCCAATACCAAACAACAGTAGTGGTACACCCCCATTTTCGGTGGAGGTAGGAAGAAAAAGTCGGTCAAATGTAAGAGAAACTAATGAGTTATGTACTAAAAGTGTCTATTTTATGCTCAGCAGAATGCCTTTTAAATGCGCTTTGAAGGCTAAAGTTTCTCGGCCTGGTCAGGCAGAAGCCCAACGTGTAATTTCTACTAATTTTAAGCTTAGAATGCCTTTTAAACGCGTTTTTGAAGGCTAATTTAGCTAAAGTTTCTTACCAGGCACTTTCAAAATTTTACACAACTTTGCAGAATCCTGGATACGCCAATGTGTCATGCAGCATGGCTGTTGGAGTACCGACGCTTCGAAGAATCGCTACATTCAGGACTCTCTCGACTTCTGTCTCTAAGTTTCTGTACCATTACCTGACTGGAGCAGGGATGCCTGCCAAATGCCAAGACAGGGTCCATGTCCGCCGATGCCCTCCAGGACAAGCTTTGGGCATGGTCTTATCCTCCTCATGACCTCCTGGACAAGGATGACCTCCCAGGACCATGTCCGGTAGACTGTTTGATGCCCAAGGAGATAAGAATAATTGTAAGTCAATCCTGTTTCCTTTCAGTCCTCAGATGCACAACTTTTACTATTTGTTTGATCTATTCTGTTGCTATGCTAAACTTAAACTACCGTAAAACTTCTATCAAAAGCGTACACTCCATTAGTTTAGTAACGCCCTTCAAAAGCGCTCCACTACTATCGGAGCCCTATATACCTATGGCACAGACTCCCGAAACCATGCATAGTATGTGTGCTGCATATGGGTGTGCGTGATGGGCCCGCAGTGTGGCCTAACGCAGGGGCTACGACGGCCCCGCCTGCTCAATCCATCCATCCATCCATCCATATGTGCTGCATAGTTTATTGCGTCTATTCTCCATCAACCTTGTCTTATATAGCTTGGACCAGGACGAGGCTTCTTTTGACAGCCAGATTCCTCGCGAACCACAAAGCTGGGCACGAAAATGAAATCTTATACTAAATTGAGTGCGAACAATACCTGAGACCCCCAATACCCAATACTTGCGTAACTGAGCCAAAAACTGCATTGCAGTGAAAAGGTACATTCCAGTGGTGTACACAGGATTTCTTTCACAGGGATTAAAATTTTGAAGGGGCCTGGTTGGGCCATTGTCTAACCAGGGCGAGAACTTCTGAAGAATTAGCCTTTAAGAAGGCATTTAGAAGCCGTTCTGAAGGGTAAAATAAGCAGAAATTTGCAGTTTTAATCCGTATGTGATCTACTGTATGACAGTGTTTCCCTATTTGCGGCGGATTTTTTTCTTCTTACTCGACCGGAAAGGGGTGTGTCAATTCAAGTCCACAAATTTCAAGTTAAAAACCTATGATTAAGTCCAGGTTCAGTCGGGCTTGCTAAAAGTAGTATGTACATACGTACTTAGTGAGCCATAAGTTTTTCAGAGTTTGTCATAGGCTTATAAGTTTAGTCTGGAGCGTACAATAGGGAATTACTTCGCAGCACTTCACTATTCCTAAAGGAGTATTTTGTGTTCAATGGCAAGTTACAACCGTCAAAACGAGAAACTTTTAGTTTTAGGTTTGACGTGAGACTCGATTGGTGGACCAAAAAAAAGTTTTTAGTTGCTATGACTACTGTGATGTGAAGTGTGTTTTTTCCGGGGGTTTTTTCCTGAGGGTCGGAAAAAACATAAATCATGGAAAAAACTGAAGCCAAAAATAGCTCATTTATGTCATTTTTCAGTTAAAAAATGGACTTTTCTAATGTATAATAGGTCAGACTGAGTCAAAACTGTTAGAAAAACAACAGAAAAGACCAAGTTTGGCAATCAAAAACAAAAAGGCAAGGTGTGCTGTAAGAAAAATTGCGTATGGTGTTTATTGATGGAGCCTGTCAGTGACTGTTTCATGCCTGTTTCGTGATTTATCTATTTATCTTTGATCTATGTAAGACGTGTATCTGCTCTGAAAGACTCAGAAAGGCGCTAGAAAGCGTTAGGAATCATAGAACCAGGCTAGGATACTCAGAACTTGAACCGGAGTTTCTCCGCGATTTTGAAAAAAAACGGAAAAAACAGGCCAAGGTTTTTTCGGAAAAATATCCATCCCTGGTAAAAATATTACATACCATTACCATACACATAGTACAATACCTTTGTAAAAACGTTTTGCGCAACAAAGAAGAACATGAGATGAGAGAACTCAACAATTCTCTTGGTTTCAAGTGCAAAGAGCGATAACATGATTTAGGGGCTATTTTTGTGGAGCATCTTTTTTTGTATCCAAATTTTCAACAGAAAAAAACAACTACAACATGCCCTCAAAATTTGCGGCTTAAATTATAGAATTTGTTTCGAAGCCGATTAACTCTTCCCTTACAATCAGAGCCATTTCAGGTGACTGAAGTTTATAAATCACTGAGAATCTAGATTTGGGTCTGTTTCAAAAAGTAGCCAAACAAGTGGTCATAGTAGTCAAACGATACAGTCAAATTTGACTCGGTACTCAAACGGGGACGAAATATAGTTATGGTCAAACGGAAATTTTGGTATTTTTAACAACGCTAATTGGACCAGGCACTGACTCTAAAATGGCCAAATAATAGTTCAACGTTCGCGAAATTTAAAAATGAATTTAAATTTTCGTGCCCTTCTTTTTTAGCGGTTTTCATGAAATTTTCTCTTGGGGGGGGTGGATGTGGTGGGGGGGGGGGGGGCGCGGTCGTCCCTCTTTGCCCCCTCTTGTGGGGGGCCACCCTAAAAAAAAAAAAAAATACTTCCTCTGTTGTTGTGTTTGGGTGAGGGAAAGTAAAAACTTAATTAAGTTTGTTGGGTTTGTGGGGGGGGGGAGGGAAGAAAATTGTTGTGTTCCTTGGTTGGTTTTGTTGGGGGGGGGGAGGGGCGCCACCGGGGGGTTGGGGTTGGGGGGGGGGGGCTGGGGGGGGGGGGGGGGGGGGGGGGCGCGGCCCGGCGACGGGAGGAGGGGAGCGAAAGACAAGGAGTGCTGTCTTGGTCCTGCGCCGGGGCCTGTCAGTGCATGGAAAGTGCCTACGACTGCACTTTCAAAAGAAAAGCAAAAATTGTTATGAGGGGAAAACAAAATTATTCTCTCCGGTCGCTCTTCTGCCTAGGTCTTGTTTGTCGTTCTCTGCTGTCACTGTCTCAAATTCCCATTTGAGCATAATACTGGTTCGCGCCTTTTGTTTTTACCATAGTTCGGTCGCGTCAAGACCTACTTGTTCATTTGTCCTTTATAACATTTTGTTGATTTAAAACCGTTTTGCTGTTGGAGTGAGCCGTGTGCAGATAAAGAGAAAAAGGAGAGGTGCGGTCTTGACTGTGTGCATCGAGAGAGAGAGAGACAGGCGTTTAGGCCTCTTTTTACGTAAGTCTAGTGACGCACACCGAATCGAACATTGTTTGTCTGCTATACTACTTTTCGGTACAACACCAATCTGCCAGTACGGTGGGTGCGCAGTTCTACGTCATTCTACGGCTTTCTACGGCTTTCTGCGTCACGTGGTGCCAAGGCTGTGTGAGGTCACTAGAGAACGAGAGCGATGCCGGCACAGTCGAAACTGCGAACCAAGGAGATCACCGAGAAGTCCAGCGATCCACTTGATCGGTGAGCAGTGTTACGAGTTTAAGCCGCTAGATTTAGTTGCAAGTCGCCATGAGTCTCGGTAGGAGTAGTAAGACAGATCGCACGCCGCCGCCTGTGGCTTATAATACCAGAGAGAATGAGAGAAAGAAGTTGCAATTGCTCGAGAAAAGGCAGCCGCTCTCAGAGCAGGTCACTCAGTTGTCGCTTGAGTTAGATAATTTAGTCGTCAAAGTTGCTGGCGAAAAAGCGCCGCCGGAGGAGTGGCAAGACTGTTTCGAGAGTCTAAAGACAAAAACGATAGAAGCCGACAACTGTCTGAGTGCTCTGAGTAAAGAACTGTACCCCCTCATTGCCAATTCAGAGGAAGAGCAAAAAGAATTGGCAGTTTTTGACAAAACTACATCTTCTAACGTGAGGGAGGCTTATAATAAGCTGGGAGTTGTTGAGCAGTATTTAGAGACTCCAGTTTTCGAAAACGAACTAGATGCTCAAGAAACTCCAGCTGAAAACTGTGCCCTGCCTGGCGTCGACCAGACGGTCGTTACGCTAATAAAAATGCTACAAGACAACTTTTTGAAGGCAGAGGAAAGATACGAAAAAATGCAGCGCGAGTCTGAGCGCAAGCACCAAAAGGTGCAAGCAGATATCGAAAGACGGCATGCCGAGCAAATCTCTCTAATGCGAAATCAGTTGAGTACGCAGGCGGCAGAGGCGGAAAAGCGGCTTAAACTGACTGTGCAACAGTTTGAACAGAGAGTGGCCGAAACTAAGCAAAACCAGGATCAGAGCATGAAGCATTATGCTAGCCAGTTGCACATGCTGGAAACCGTAGTGGCCGAAAAGGGGGTGGGAGAGGATAGCAGCGAAAGTAGAGTCCGCATAGATAGTACCTATCCCTTTCGAACGGTCAAGCTCCCGACTCTGGAGATAAAAGTCTTTGACGGGGACGTTTTCAAGTGGAAGGATTTTTGGGCCTCTTTCGAACAGTCGGTTCATTCCAACAGAAATTTGTCAGACAGCCAAAAATTCGCCTATTTAAAGTCCCTGGTTTCTGGCACAGCAGCGGGTGTAGTGTTGGGGATTCCAGCCACCGACTCGGGCTACGGCCAGGCCGTAGAATTGCTAAAACGGCACTTTGGAGACGAAAACCACCTAATTTCGGCGCACTTTAATGCCTTAGAGCAACTGAAGCCTTTCCCAGATACCTTTGAGGGTCTGCAAACGTTCTACCTAGATGTCGAAAAACACGTCCGTGGGCTAAGGCAGTTGGGCCAGGTAGAGGCAGGTGGCAGATTTTTGGCGCAAATCCTGACCAAAAAATTACCAATTCGGTTACTGAAAGAATTCTCACTAAAAGCCGCCACTGCTGCGGATCGTTTAGAGTGCCTACGGGAATTTTTGCTGGTACAAATGCAGGTCTCGAAATTCGTACAACAACACGCAAACCTGCCTAGCTCGGACGGTCCCAAGGGTACCTGGCAAAGGGGTCCTCCTCTGAGTAAACCCCAACCCGCTGTAGCCACTACTCATGCGCTCGTAGCTAAAACGGGCCAAAAATGTGCGTTTTGCAAGGCCAATCATTATTCTGACCTGTGTACTGTCCAGGCCGATGTTCGGCAAAGAAGTGAGTACGCAAAGTCGAATAAGCTCTGTTTCCGTTGTCTTCGCCCGAATCATACGATCAAAAACTGTAACGTGCCACAAAGGAAATGCTATCACTGTCAGAGTTTGGGCCATAATCGAGCGCTTTGTCCAAAAAGGTTTGGCACGAAGGCAACGGAGAACAGACCAAAGGGTAGTGACGCTAGGCGACCAGACAGTAAAGTGTTTACGGCGGTCGATAATTTCGCAGAGTCGGCCGGTCCATCGACAACCGCCGATACCTCTTGTTTGGCGCATACCCCTGTGTTGTCAGTGACAGGCAATCAAAGACAGGTTCTTTTACTGACCGCGTCGGCACCTGCCGTCAATTTAGAGACGCAGCAAAAGGTTAGCGTGCGTATTTTGCTAGATACCGGCAGTCAGAGAACCTTTCTACGCACCCAGATTAGTCAGGACTTAGGACTTAGACCTGCTGAGGCAGACACGTTTAGAATAGCTGGGTTCGCGCAAAAACCGAAGGTCTGTCACTCGCACAGGGTTAAATTTGGCTTGCAGACTAGAGACGGCGCGTGTATGGTTGTAACGGCAACCCTTTGCGAGTTCATAACGCAGCCTATTCAGACCAAAATGTTCGACTCTAGTTTGTACCCCCAGTTACAACAGTACGACTTAGCAGAGCCGCTGGCAAACGGCGAAACGACTTCGCCTATTGACGTCCTGTTAGGGGGAGATTACTTTTTCGAAGCCGTGCACATGCGTCCGTTGGTGCATCTAACCGATTCCCTGTTTCTGGTTAGTTCAGTTTTTGGTCACATTCCGGCAGGAAACATAGAAGTGTTGCCGCCTGCTGAGTGTATGAACTCGCAAACTGTCGCCACAGTAATCGATAGAGGTAGACCTGTTACTGTCGAGTCTGAGCTAGAGAAGTTGTGGAAACTTGAATCGATCGGAATCAAAAGTCCAGAACAAAAACCTGAGGACGATTGGGTGCAAGAGCACTTCAATAAGACAATCACGTTTAATCAGGAAGAACGCCGTTACCAGGTTCAGTTTCCCTTTCGATTCAAAGAGCCACAACTTCCGGACAACTATTCGGTGGCACTTAATCGACTGCGATCGTTATTGGCACGCCTGCACAGCAACCCCCAGCTGCTGCAACGTTACAATGCCGTGTTTGAGGACTATTTACAGTCAGGCATAATTGAAGAGGTCAAAGATAACGATCGAACAGCGGCCGATAAAGTGGTGCATTACGTGCCGCACCACTGTGTAATCAAGTCCACCAGTGCCACAACCAAATTACGTGTCGTTTACGACGCTAGCTGTCGAGCGTCTAAACAAAGCAAAAGTCTAAACGACAATTTGTGCCGAGGTCCAGTCGGAGTGGAGGATATCGCCGGGCTGCTAATTCGGTTCAGACAACGAAAAATTGCAGTCGTTAGCGATATAGAAAAGGCATTTTTGCAAATTTTGGTGGATTCAAAAGACAGAGACGTAGTGCGCATCCTCTGGGTGTGCAACCCGGCGAATCCCACTCTCGACCGATCCAACTTGCGAATTTTCCGATTCGCAAGGGTTAGCTTCGGACTGATCTGTAGCCCGTTCTTGTTGTCGGCTACCGTGCGGCATCATCTGAACAGACCGGACATTGATTGTGATGTCGCTCGCCTGATAGCCAATAACATTTACGTGGATAACGTTATTGTCTCTCTGACCACAGAGCAGGAAGCGATCGATTTTTATAAACAGGCCAAAAGACTTTTTGCGATCGCAAGCATGAATCTCCGTGAGTGGCAATCGAACTCTGCTCAGTTGCTGGCAGCCATCCCCGATAGGGATAAAGTAGAAGGTGACGTGGCTAAAGTTTTGGGGTTGAACTGGCGAATTTCGACAGACACACTAGCGATAGTTGCGCCAAACCAAACAGAGAAAGGCCAGCCGTTCACCAAAAGGAGCTTTTTGTCAGTAGTTTCTAGCGTTTTCGATCCCCTTGGGTTGATGGCCCCCATTTTGATGCCGGCAAAACTTTTACTGCAAGAAATGTGGACTCAAAAAATTGGTTGGGACGATGCACTCACGGAGGAGTTGCAACAAAGATGTACTAAACTCAGCAGCTCTCTGCTAACGGTGGCAGAGGTCACAATACCCAGAGTTATCAGCCCGATTGAGCCAAGTGATTCGGTTCAAATGCACTGCTTCACTGACGCTTCCATAAGGTCATACTGTGCCCTAATCTATCTGAGAATTGACAAAGGAACGTCAGTGGAGACAGGCTTGCTGTTTGCCAAAAATAGACTCGCCCCTTTAAAAAAGCTGACTCTACCTAGACTAGAGCTAATGGGGGTTGTATTGGGTGCCCGTATCCTCCGATTTGTCGCACAGCAATTTCAGTCGCCGATTAGCCAATTTTTTCTCTGGTCCGACTCAGAATGCGTTTTGAGTTGGGTGCAGTCTGAGCGAACCCTGCCAAAATGGGTCCAAAATCGGGTGGCAGAGATTAAAAAGTTTGCTGCAGTCACTTTCAGATCGGTTCCAGGGAAAGACAACCCCGCCGACATTCCCACCAAGCCGGAGCAGTACCCCAAATTGAGCGAGAATGTTGTGTGGTGGGTTGGGCCCCCTTGGCTGAAACACGCCCCCGAATTTTGGCCAAAAAACGAGCGTTTCGAGACTGATTCTGCTAAACAGACGGATTTTGAGCAAATTGAGACAGGGGAGGAACTGGTACTACCGACTGTCAACGACCCACCACCTGTCGGGTTAGAGCCAGCGAAATTCGCAAGTTTGTCTAAGCTAATCCGGATCACGGCCTGGGTGCTTAGGGCTGTGGACAAGTGGCGCCGACTGAGACAGCGTAGACGAACTAGGCGCAAGGCTTCTGAGCTGCAACCCTTGTCCAAGTCCGAATTAGCACAGGCCAGAGCGCGGTGGATCCGCCAGATTCAGAGGGATACATACCCCCTTGAATACTCATATCTGAAGGCGAAGCCCAGCCGCAAGAAGGTACCAAGTTTGATTAGACAGCTGGGGCTTGTCCTTGATTCTGCCGACCTAATACGTTGTCAGGGACGGTATGAGTATTCAAACTTAGACCCAGCGACCAGAGAACCTTTGTTGCTGCCAAGAAGGCACCCATTTACCGAGTTAGTGGTCAGCAGCGCACACGAGCAATTGCTCCATGCCGGACCAAACCAGACACTTGCGCAAGTACGGTTGCAATTTTGGATTCCGCAGGGCCGAACGGTCGTCAAAAGTTGCTTACGCAAGTGTCGACGCTGTAGGAGACAGCAAGCGAGACCCTATCAAACGCCCCCCTACCCCCCGCTAGCTGAATTTCGAATAAATCGGCAACAGCCGTTCGAAACGGTTGGCGTGGACTATATGGGACCGCTGCTAGTCAATTCCAATGAACGCCAGACCAAGGTGTGGATCGCACTTTGGACTTGTGCGGTAACGCGTGCCATTCACCTGGAGGTGGTTTTAAATTGCTCAGCAGGAGAATTTTTGGCAGCGTTCAAACGTTTTATTGGACGGAGAGGGGTGCCTAAATTAGTTCTGTCAGATAACGGTTCACAATTTAAATTGGCCAATGTTTCGCTGAGTCTTTTGTGGGACGGAAGAAATCTAAAAGAGAGCACAGTTCAGCGCTATTTGAGTCTAAAAGGAATCGAGTGGAAATTTATCCCATCATTGTCCCCCTGGATGGGTGGGTTTTACGAACGCTTGGTGCAGTCCGTCAAGGTAGTTTTAAAACGGGTGCTGGGAAACCGTTCAATTTCGTTGGAAGAGTTGCAAACACTTGTAGTTGAGATAGAAGGACTGCTCAACGCTCGTCCACTCTTAGCTCTAGACGACTCAATGGATCAGATAATATCACCAGCGCTTTTGTTGGGTGGGAGGGCAGGATGTCTCCCCTCAATGACAACAGACGTTGATCCTGACTACAGACCCCCTCAGACAAAACAGACTCGAAGTCAAAAAATTCGAGATTACTGGGCGCAAACGCAAAAACTGCTGAATCTCTTTTGGAAGCATTGGAAATCGCAGTACCTGTTGGGCCTAAGGGAGGTTCACTCTCGGAATTTAGCCAAGCAAAAAAGAGGGTCGAGCCAATTTATTCCTGTGGTCGGTGCAGTTGTTTTATTGAGAGATTCCACCCCTCGGGCTACCTGGAGTTTAGCGAGAATTGTCAAATTGTTACACAGTCAGGATGGGGTGTGCCGATCGGCGCAGGTCAGAACGGCTAACGGCAAAATTCTTACTCGGGCTATCAAACTATTAGCGCCGTTAGAAGGGCCGGTAGACGACTGACTATATGGAAGCGTGTACTTACGTTCTAGGCCTTACTCACCTACTGACCGAGTTGTGTATTCGGACCGCTGCATGCCTCCACGGTACCCGGAGTTGCAGCCTCAACAACAACACCCGCCACCGGAACACCACCCTCATGCAATGCAAGTCGACCACAACCCCGCCGACCAAGTACAACCGGTGCAGTACGATTTCGCCCCGAAGAACGGTGGTCGAGTGCGTCAGGAAGCGGCCAGAGGCCGCGGCAGAGCTCGCGGCGGACGTCGCGGTTGGGGACGAGGCCAGAATCGTGGCAACGGACTGTTCTGTTGGAATTGCCACACCCCGGGACACAGAAAGCACTACTGCGAGGCCGAAGACCAGCAGAACTTTTACCAGCCACCCAACCGACGTGCTCGTGCTAGAGGCGGACGCAGGAGACCCACTCAGTTTTATCGTGCTTCTCATGTAAAACCGGTTATTGCTAAGACCGTAACTGTGTGCTATTACCAAATGCCTAGTGTGATGGAGTGGGGCGCTAGAGGAAAGTGGTCGGGCAGGGGCAAGGGCCGTCAGGGCGGCCGCCGGTTCTGAGTTTTGAATTGTACACTAGCAATGTTTTGTTACTAGTCACTTTTAGCATTCCAACTCCGGCCCCGGAGTGTCTCAAATTCCCATTTGAGCATAATACTGGTTCGCGCCTTTTGTTTTTACCGTAGTTCGGTCGCGTCAAGACCTACTTGTTCATTTGTCCTTTATAACATTTTGTTGATTTAAAACCGTTTTGCTGTTGGAGTGAGCAGTGTGCAGATAAAGAGAAAAAGGAGAGTTGCGGTCTTGACTGTGTGCATCGAGAGAGAGACGGGCGTTTAGGCCTCTTTTACGTAAGTCTAGTGACGCACACCGAATCGAACATTGTTTGTCTGCTATACTATTTTTCGGTACAACACCAATCTGCCAGTACGGTGGGTGCGCAGTTCTACGTCATTCTACGGTTTCTGGTTTTATGGGGCAGTATTAACCGGCAACCCAATAGACAAGTACAACAAAGCCGGCCGAAAGGACATGTACACATAGAGACAGAATGGTTGGTGGGCCGGAAGGTTAGGGGAAGGTGTAGTGGGGGTGCGCGGCGCGCTGTGGGGGTGTGGGGGTTGGTGTGGGGTTTGGGGTGTTTTTTTGAATCGTGGGGAATATTGCCAAGGTGCCCGGTGCCCAAAAAGCGTTAAGTAGTGGGGGTTTGTGTGCGCAGGGGTTTTGGCCGGCAACCGGTAGGGCCTATCCAGGTTCTTCCTACTGTAGACCCGTATGTCAGAGGTCTCCCGGTATAGTTGGTCTCTCAGACAGCTTCTGACATTGTAGATGCGGCATACTTTGTGGAGCGGCTTCGGTGCTTAGGCAGATCCAGTCGGTTCCCATTTACCTACTCGCAGTCGCCAGCTTTCGGTGGCCTGGGTGGAGCTTTGCAGCAACGACCAACTCATTGCGGCAAGAAACTTGCCGCGACGAAAGGATGAGCGATGAGCGCACGACGTTGCGCACAGTGGCTATGCGGCCTAAACCATTACACGGGTCCATTACCATTAACCATTAGTCGCGTCTTGGCCATGGGTAGTTTACGCTATCCCGTGTGTCACGGCGGCCCCGGCACCCGTGGAAGCGGTTTGTTTGTGGGTTCGAAACCTGTCGAGGCGATGGAAAGTGTACAGACCCGCCCTATTTGAACTGCCGCCGGCCGCTTGCCAATTCAGGGTGCGCTGCGAGAACCAGCTCCTACGGCAAGACACGAGACAGGGCGTGGTTTGGCCGCCGATCGCTGAGCCCGTCGCGGTTCTTCCGACCAATCAGGAGAGGGCCGAGAAGAACGAAGGCTAGTGATTGGTCGATATTTTGAGTGATAGCTTCTAGAACATTCTACGTCTGTCTGGCGGGCCCTAAGCCTGTCTGGTTACTTCACTTTGGCTGTGTTTTACTTTTGTGTGCAGTTGGTTGCGTATTAAAGTCAACCTAGAAAAGCTGCCTCTCTGCGCGACAAGGCTCAGGTCGACTCCTGAAGTGAGCTGCCTCCGTCTTCCTAACTGCCTGCAGTGCGGTTTTGCTGCGTTCCGCGTCGATTGCCTCAGTGTGGCTCGGGTGGTTCTCAGGTCGCGTCTCCGTACGGCTCACCAGCGACACGATCACTGGTCGGTTAAAGGGCCCCTCCGTTCGGCTCCCCAATAACACGATTATTGGGCGGTAAATGAGCGTCGTCTACAGCCATCGTCAACCCGGTTTCTTTTCAACTTTCTTCTTTCTACACTTTCCTG